>NW_026467639.1:0-12682 GCF_026875155.1 Cherax quadricarinatus
TGACACTAAATGCGTTTGGTGAGTGTACTGCAAATTTTATTGTTTATTCTTTTGAGACTCAAAGTGTCTTCCTGTGTGTTCCAATTTAGTCCCAGCATGAGTAGTGGGGTTTTCTTCTGCATGGCTCTCTTCTGTATGGCTCAGAAGTAACACCTAGGTGTTACTTCCGGTTTCCTACTTCCGGTCTAGGGCTTCCACTTTATGCCTCATCAAAGGATGCTCGTCTCTCTGACCTGTGTTGACACAGGTGTGTTGTAAGGAGATTTATCAGATATGTAATGGGTACGTGATTTTCTACCTTGGGTGTGAACACCATTTCATGGCGTCTGTCTGACCTGTGTTGACACAGGTGTTCAGTAAGGAGATTATCGCCGGAGGGGGTTGTACAAAAATCATGACGCAATACTTTGGGGTGAGCCATATAAGGTCAAGGAGTCCCTCAGAGTGAGGATTGTGTTTCTATCTGGAAATCGAGTAAATATTTCTACAATTGACTGTGTTTACCAACAAGAAAATAATGTTACGATTTTAAGATAAAGTCTCCAAAACTAATTGAAAATATCCAAAATGGAGTTCAAAATAATGTATTTTGGAAGTGTTCCAATATATTTTTAAATGTGTTTCCAATGTAATTTGGAAGTGTTTTGGAAATGTTCTAAAGTTATCCCAAACATTTTGTTCATATTACCGAAATCGAGGGAATGTGGCTAAAATGTGATTTATATCATATCTTAGTTGGATGTGTTTCGTGATATATTTATAAAAAATAAGTGTTTTCTAAAAATTTGTGACATGTTGTGAATATTACTGAGTCAAAATGAAAATGTGGTACTTTTTTCTGATGAAATAGTTAAAACGAGAAAAATTGTGGGTTATGAGTATAATATTAAACTGTGGATTTGAGGAGATGGTATGGAATGGATTTTTATTAGAAATTTAGTGAGTGTAAAGGAGGAATGTACATTACATTTAGGAAAAATTTGTGGGGATTTCTATAAAATGGGTATTAGCTGGTAGTGTTGATCTTAGTTTCTGGTGATTTTTAGTGGTGTATGAGCAGTATCAATGGTGTTTTGGTAGTATTCAATGGTGTTTTGGTAGTATTCAGTGGTGTTTAGGGGGTATTCAAAGGAGTTTGATTTACGTTTTTAAAAAGTGTTCAAATGATGTTTTGGAGTATTCAACGGTAATTGATGGGGTTTTTGGTGTTGTTCAAATCAAAATGTGGTGTGTATGAGTTAGTTTTTCTGATAATGTTGTAAACTTCGGAGAATGTGGGGGGATTTGGTGGAGATTGTAATTTTAAATGAAATTGTAAGTGTAGATAGAATTAAATTGCTGGGGGGTTGAGAAGAAAAAAATTTATGTGATCTAGAAAAAAGTTAGATAGTTTTAGGACTTGACATAAGCAATCTTAGTTTTTATGATCTTTTTATGATGTTTTCAGAGAATGTGTACAAAACGTGTGACTTGTGGTGGGATTTTAAAATTTGGTAAAGCTTGACTGTGGGACTTAGTTTCGGGGAGATATAACAGGTTGAAAAAAAAATTTTCCTCTCATTAAATTAAATGAAGTAAAAGTGGGGGGGTTGTTCTGGGAGAATTCAAAGGGTTTGGGGATGATTTTTTGAATGTTTTCAAGATGTTTTTGGAGAAATAAAAGGGAATTTTGATGGTGTTTTTGGTGTTCAAAGAAAAGGGGTTTTTGGTGTGGGGGGTTTTTTTTTGTTATTTTTGGAAAAAATTGTCTCATGCATAAGTGTTTGATTAGTTTTTTTGATAAGTTTAAATCTGGAGACTGAGGGGAAATTTTTAGGATGAGTATAATTTAATAAAAAGTAAGTGTACAAAAATGAATTTTCAAAAATTTTTGGAGTATTCAAAATTTTTTTTTTGGAAGTGTTTCGTGTTGTTTGGGAAAAGTTTTAAAAATGTTTTTGTGAGTATTCAATGTTTAAGAAGTGTTTGAAGTAATTGGGGGGTTGTTTGCAGTGAGATGTAAAGGTTGTCGATGAGAGAATTTTTCTTAAGAGATATTGAGAAAAGGTGTGTGTGTGTGTGTTGTGTGGGTGTGTGTATTGTGTGTGGTGTGTGTTGTTTTGTGTGTGGTGGGTGGTGTACTCACCTAGTTGGGTTGCGGGGGGTCGAGTCCGAGCTCCGGCCCCCCCTCTTCAGATCGCTACTAGGTCCCCTTCCCTGAGCCGTGGCTTTATCATACCCCTCTTAAATATGTAGGTCCCCCCACTACATCGCTTCCCAAACTTTTCCCACTTACTGACACCTGTGGCTAAGAAATACTTCCTAACACCCCTGTGATTATCGTGTCTTCAGCTTCCAACTGTGCCCCTTGTTACGGGTTCCAATCTTGGAAATCCTGTTTTTGTCCACCTTTAAATTCCCTCCAGTATTTTGTAGTCGTTTTCAGTCCCCCCCCCCCTGTCCTCCATGTCGTCAGGTTGTTTTCCCCTTTAAACCCCCCCGTAGGAATCCCTCTTACCCCGGGGACTAGTCTTTTGCAAACCTTGCAATTTCTCTATTTCTTACGTGCTTGGCTAGGTTGGGCCCAAACGTCCCGCATACTCCAATAGGGGCCAAAACTCCCGGGTGTACGGGCCGGAATGTTCCTTATTAAGATGTCGGAATGCTGTTCTGAGGTTTGCTAGGCGCCCTTGCTGCAGCATTATTTGGTTGTGTCGCTTCAGGAGTTTTCCCGGTGTTTTTCTCCCCCCAAATCTTTTTCCTTGAGTGGGGTTTGTGTTTCTGCCCCCTAGACGTCTCCGCTGCCCCCTTCTTTCCCCTTTCCCCCAATCTTATACTTTGCACTTGTGGGATTGAACCCAGGACCAAAATTGCGGACCAGGTCTGCAGCCTGTCCAATCCCTTTGTTTCTGCCCTCGTTTTCGATCGATGAATTCTTTCAAAATTCACGCATCTGCAAAACAGGGACCCTCAGATCTTTTCCTTCCGTCATGTCTTCAAAATACCAGAAACAGACTGGTCCTGGGACTGACCCTGCGGGCCCCGCGGGTCACAGGTGCCCACTTGACACCTCCCACGTACCTGACTCGCTGCGTTTCCTGAAAGTACCCCTATCCATTGTGGCCCTTCCCTGTTATCCCTGCTTGGTCCCCCAGTTTTTGCACCAAACTCTTGTGTGGAAATGTGCAAACGCATTCTTTCAGTCCAAGAAAAAAGCAAAACCACCCCCCCCTCTCTCTTTGTCTTAAAAGCGTCACCCCTCATAGAACCCAGTAGGGGTTTTGACACGGTTTCCCCTCCCCCGAAACCATGTTGGTGCTTTGATGAGATCATTCCTTTCTAGGTGCCCCATCTTCTCCGATAACTCTCCATGTTTTTATACATACTTCAGTGACACTGGTCGTATTTTTAAAGCTTCAGTCTGTCTCCTTTTTTAAAAATTGGGGCTACTTTTTCTGTCTCCATGCCTCAGGGAATCCCCCTGTTTCGATAGAGTTTTGAAATTGTTGTTAGGGGTACACAAGGCCTCTCTCCCCCCTTTTAATACCCATGGGGAGTGTTATCTGGCCCCATTTCCTTTGAGGTATCTAGCTCATCAGAACCTCTTCACTTTTTCCTCGGTTGTTCACTGTGTCCCACTGGTGGTGTGCCCCACCCTCCGCTTTCTGGGGTCCCTTCTTCTCCTCTGTGAAACTTCTTTGAATCTTTGTTGAGTTCTTTACATACTTCACGGTCATTTTTGTTGTCTCTCCTCCTTCCCTTAGCCTGATTTCCTGGTCCCCTTGACGTTTTTTCCCCCTGTTTGGCTGTACAAAGTTTCGGGGCAATTTTGGGGTTTTGCTGCTATTCATTTTCATATTGTCTTTGGCCCCCTTTTTTTTCAATTCGTTTCTGACTCTACGAGTTTTTCCTTATTCCCTGGGTCCTTTGCCCTTTAATTTCTTCCCTTCCCTAGCACACTTGGTTTTTTTCCTCCCCCGCCCTTTGGGGGAAACCAGGGGGTCATCCTGGTTTTTCATTAATTGTTACCCTTGGGAAAACCCTTTCCCCACCTCCTTCATTTGTTGCTACATATTTCCCCTCTCTTTAATGGCTTTCCCTGCCAGTTTTTCGTCCCCTGAACCCCCCTTAGGGATTCCTATTCCCGGTGTCCCCCTTTCTTGTAGTTTGGGTTATTTGTCCTGGCCTTCCTCTTCTCCCCCACTTGTAACTCTACTGTGTATTCAAGCTTAAAAAACCACATGGCACTGGCCCCAAGGGTCTTATTGTATCCTCAATCTGCCATCAAGGTGAAACTAAGTCCAGCCTTGTGGTTTTATCCTCTCCTCTCCTCTTTTTATGTCCCTTACGGTTGGGACATGAAGTTTTCCCCGTACCCCCTCAAAATTTTTAGCCCTCCTTTCTTTTGGCCCCCCTGTGGGTCCCAAATTCTCCCAATCGACTCCTTGTGGTTAAAGTCACCCATGTTAGGAGCTTGCCCTGATGATGACTCTTCTGGCCCCTCTAGCCAGTGTGTCAACCCTCGTCTATTGCCTCGTCGTACTCTTGCCTTTGGCCCCCGGTTCTGTGGGGGGGTTATACTCACTGCTATTAAAAACCTTTTGGGGCCTCCAGAGTGAGTGTTCCCACTATGTAAACACTTTCTTCTCCGCTGTCTCCCCCTTTCCCGCTCACAAAAAATTTCCCGCGATTTTTTATCAGCAAATCCATCCTCCACCCCCCCGTTCCTTCGTTTTCCTCAGATTTGGTACCCGTTGGAAAAATGGCATCTGTTATCATCCTGTAAGCTTGGTTTCTGTGAGGCTATGATGTCCCCTGATGCTTCTTTGACTTTTCATGCCCCTCCCCCCCAAATTTTTTGTTATTCCATCAGCGTTTGGGTACCTCCTTCAGTTTCCTTTTCCCAAAACCCGTGGTTTGGGGGGCCTGGAGGGGGGGGACCCGGTGGGATACTGTGGGATTCTATAGCTCGGTGTTGGTGGAGGCTGTGGGTATGGATTTTTATGTGTGTTGGGATGGTGTGTAGGTTGTATGGTTCTGGAATAGTTGTGTGTGTGCTTGCCCTTGCTGTTCTTTCGCTCTGATGACCCTGTGGTTCCCCCCTTGTCTTTTTTCCCTCTCCTTTCGTTTTTGGGTGTGTTTGTGTGTGTGTGTGTGTGTGGGGTTGTGGGTGTGTGTGTGGTGTTTGTGTGTGTGTGGGTGGGGTTTTGTTCTCCCTATTTTTCCTATTTGTGGTTGGGGGGTGAGCCCTAGCTCCTGGCCCCGCTTTTCACCGGTTGCTACAAGGCCCCTCTTCCCCGCTCCGAGCTTTTTCAAAACCTCGTCTTAAAACTGTGTAGGGTTCCTGCCCCCACTACGTCTTTTTCTAGGCTTTCCACCCCTTTTAAACCTTTTGACTAAAGAAATACTTCCTCTATCTCTCTGACTCATTTGTGTTTTAAATTCCCAAATTTTGGCCCTTTTTTCTGTGTCCCCCCCTGGAACATCCCGTCTTTGTCCACCTTGTCTATTCCACGCGGTATTTTTTAAAGTCGTTATCATGTCTCCCCGACCCTCCTGCCTCCAGTGTCGAGGCCGTTTCCCTTAATCTTTTTTCATAGGACATCCCCTTTGCTCTGGAACTAACCTTGTCGCAAACCTTTGTACTTTCTCAGTTTTTTGACGTGCTTTATCAAGTGCGGGTTCCCAAAAGTGCTGATACTCCCTATGGCCTGACAACACGGTGTCGTGTCTGAATGACCTTTCTAAGGATCGGGAAGCTGTTTTTTCAGGTTTGCCAGGTGCCCAAGCTGGCCCGCAGTTTTTTATTTATATTGCTCCGGAGCAGCTCGGTGTTATACTCACCCCCAAAACTTTCTCCTTAGTGAGTTTTTTAGCTTTGGCCACCTAGCTATACTCTGTCTGTGGTCTCTTGCCCTTCCCCTATCTTATGACTTTGCATTTGGCAGGATTAAATTCGAGAAGCCATTTGCTGGACCGGTGCCCCGTTTTCCCGGGTCTCTTTAAATCCTGCCGGGTCCTCATCAGTTTTAAATTTCTCCTTTTTAACTTCAATCATCTGCAAACGGGGGACACTTCTGATCAAAACCCTTCCGTCATGTCGTTCACAAAAACCAAAAATAGCACGGTCCTAGACCGCCCCTGGGGGACCCCGCTCGTCAAGGGTCCCACGTATACACATTAGTCCTGCCTCTTGTTGCCTCCCTGTCGGGTTCCTGACCTTTACAGTCCCTTCTGTTGTTTGCGCCTTGCTCTAGCTTCTGCACTAATCTCTTGTGAGGAACGGGGAAAAAGGGCCTTCTTGCAGTCCAAAAGACAATAAAACCCCCCCTCCTCTCTTGTCTTACTTTGTTTTTTTATCATAAAATTCCAGAAGGTTTGTGACACGGGTTTTCCCTTTCCCGTGAATCCGTGCTGTTGGCATTTTTCCCTGTTCCGTTCCAGGTGCTCCCCCAAACCCCCTCCGATAATTTCCCAAATTTTGCATTTATACCTCAATGCCCGGGTTAAGTTTTAGTCCTTTTTTCGTCTCCTTTTTTGAAAATGGGAACACATTTGCCGTTTTCCATACCTCGGTAATGCCCAGTTTCCGGGGAGGTTTGAAGTTTGGTAAGTGGCACGACAACAAATTGCTCCCTCTCTAAGGACCCTGGAGAGATGTTGTCCTCCCATTGCCTTTGGGGTTCAGTCCCTTAGAGTTTCTTCACCTCCCCCCTATCTGTAGTATGTCGTCCAACACTTGTTGGGATTCTTTGCTGGGTCCCCAAAGGTCTGTCCCCCAAGTCCTTCCGTCTCTCTGTAAATCTTCTTAAATCCGTGTTGAGCTCCTCACATACCTCTTTATCGTTTTTTTGTGATTTCCACCTTTTTTTCCTCAGCCTTATACCGGGTCCTTGACTGTTGTCTTCCTCCAAATGTGGCTATACAGCAGTTTCCGGGTCAGATTTACTTCGATGCTATGTCTTTTTTCATACGTCCGGGCCTCTCCCCTTACTGGCAATCTTTTTCTGGCTCTTTACTAACCCTTTTTTCCTGGGCCTAGCCTCCTTCCTTTTTCCCATTCTCTGTTGCACTTATTTTTCCCTCCCTACACCTTCGGAAAACCCAAAGGGGACTCGTTTTGGGTTTTCTTTATTTCTTTTTTCCCCCTTTGGGGAACAAAATTTCCTCTGCCTCCTTGCACTTTTTTCCCACTTTTCCTCATCTGTTTAGATTTTCCTACCATTTCTCTGTCCCACTAAACCTCCTGCAAAAAAGTTTTTCATACCTGGTAGTCCCCCCTTTTTTATTTGGCTGCCCCCTTCAGTTCCTGTTCCCTTTCTCCACTTGTAACTCATTAAGTCAAAACTCAAACCCTGATCGCTACCCCAAAGGGGGGCCTCTCGAAAGTGATGTCCTCAATTCTGAACTGCTCGGGGGTGAACACAAGATCCACTCTTGCTGGCTCACCCTCCCCCTCTTCTGGTTGTTTCCCTGACATGTTGTGCATGATTTTTAAAGTACCACATCCACAATTGGGCCTCCATTTTGGGACCCCCAGGGGGCCCAGGTTTTCCCAGTCGATCCCCGTGGTTGAAACGCCCTTTACCAGTAACTTTCTCTGCTCGAGTGATTCTTTTTGCCACCTCACCCAGTGTGTCCCCACCCCTTTTTGTTTTCTTCGTACCCCCTCTCTTGGCCCCTTTCAGTTCGTGGGGGGGTTTTTATACATCACTCCAAAGACTACTTTATGTTCCCGACTGAATTGTACCTACAAGTAGTCCTTTTTTTCCAATCATGCCTGCCCTTCCCTTTCCCCAAATCCCCCTTGGTTTTTATAAGTGCAAACCCTCCCCCCCCTCTACTCCTTTATCTTTCCCGGTTTATTCCGTTGGGAATTTGTGGGTTTTTTTGTCTCAGCGATTTTTTTTTCTGTGACTGTATGATGTCTGGGGATTTTTCACTGATTCTTTCTTCCCCCCTCATGTTTATTCGTTATTTTTATCCCGTTTTTGGGGACCAAACCTTTTGTTTTTTTCTTCATGTGGTCAGCAAAAATATTGGGGTTGGGGGAGCGAGAGCCTTTTTGGGGGCTTATGGGGCTTTTGGTGTAGGTTGGTTTTTTTGTTGATGGGGGGGGGTCAGAATGCCCAAAGGGGGCAGCTTTGGGGTGGGTTTTTTGATAGGGGGTTGGTGGGAGAGGGAACAGGAGTGGGGAAATAGGGCTCAGTTGCGTTGGGAATGTGCGGGAGGATCTTTTGGGGGAGATTCTGTGGGGTGGTTTTGCCCTTTCCTCCCCCTTTTTTCTGGGGTCCTGCCAAATTTTTTCTTGCTTTTCTCGTTCCCCCTTGCTTCTTACCCCCTTTCAGTGTAGTCCTTCTTCTTTTTTTCTTCGCGGGCGAGGTTATCTTTGGTACCCCCCTTTGTCCCCAGTCTTGTTTTCTCTTCAGAATCCGGTTCGAACTGATTCTTCCTTGAAAGTTACTCTGACGGCCGTACCTTCCACTCGCAAACCCCCCAATTTTCTAAAATTTGTCACCCGGGGCAATTCCCTCCCCTATTTTTTTATGAGCCTTCAATCATTTTTTCCCCCTGTTTTTTTTTTTAAATTTTGGCCCCCTTGGCTTTTTTGGAGCCCGAAAACAAAAAAGACCTCGACCTTTCCCCCCCACCCATCTCCATCTGCTTCCTTGAGGCATTTTATTTTTCCCTTTCCCTTTTATTTTCCTTCCAGGTGTGTGTGGTGGGTGTGTGTGTGGGGTTGTTTTGTGGTGTGGGTTTGTGTGTGGTGGTGTGGGGTGGTTTTTGTGTGTTTGGGTTGTGTGGTTTTGGGATTAAAATTCGTAAAATTTTAAAATTGTGATATAATTGGGGACCTTCGATGAAAATTTTAAAACGAGAAAAAAAATTGTGTTTTAGTGAAAATTGTGTCTTGTTGGAGTGTTTTGGGGGGAAAAATGAGGTTTGGGAGTGGGTTGGGGGGGTGAAAAAAAGGGTTTGGGGGGTGGGGAGAAGGGGTAAAAAGGGAAAGAGAAGGTTTTTCTTGTGGGGGGGCGCCTGAAAATTTTTAAACTGAAGGTAAATCAGATAAATTTGCCATCGGCAGATGTCTAGACTTTAGGGAGTGAAAACTTTTGGGGTTTTATTTTTTAAAAAAAATTTTGGATTGTTGTGGAAATTCGAAAATGAGGAAAATTTTGGGTTTTCGGGTTTTTAAGATGAAAATGTTAAGTTTTCCCTATGTTGTACAGAAATGTGTAATACTGAGAAACCTGTAATGAAAATGTAATACTTTAAAATGGAAAAAATTTGTGTTTTCCCATGTTTACTCATTTAAGTTAACTAGAAGAAAAAATAAATTAGTTGATTTTAACAATAAGGGGCCAAGTGACCTTTATTGTGAAAATGTGTATGGGTGAGATGGAAAATTTCCGCCCTTTTCTCAACCTAGTTCAGTGTTGTTGGGGTTCCCCGCCCCCCCCCAAATTATCCACCGACTTTCCCCACCATCACCTCCGCAAAGTCTATTATTATTGATGATGACAAAAAAGATCCAGAACAAAAATGCACAGAATTTCTTCAAGGAAAAATTACTCTTGTTGATTTTAGTCAATGAAATTTTACCTTTTTTTTAATTAATTTTATTTTTTTTTTTGGTTATATGAAATAAAATGAATTGGGTGCATAATAAATAAATAAATGGAAAAATTTTGTATTAGTGTTATCCTGCATTTTAAGTTAAGTTTGGTCGAAAAGTTTTCACCCGTTAGTCTGTGAGAGGTCATCACATACGTCACTGCCACAAGAAAACAGGTGGGTGACGTCACACTTGTTTTAACCTGTATTAAAAAAGTACCATCCCAAAAAGGGGGGACCCATTTAAATTCTTCCCCCCCATAGGGAGAAACCCAAAAACTTGATTGGGGAAAGGGAGGAAAATCTTTGTATTATTGTATCGAAAAAAACTTGACCCAAAGGGAGATGGGCAGGAATATTTGGGGGTAGAAGTGGTGGTGGGGGGGTCCCCATAGGGGAACCTCAAAAACTTGACCCGGGGAAGTGGGGGGAAAAAAATCTTTTTATTATTGATATCAAGAAAATTTAAATCCAAGGAAGTAAGCGGGAATTTTTGGGGGTGAAGTGAATGGGGGGAAATGCGGGGGGGGGGTGCTGATCCGAGGATTTTAGGATCATAAGAAAATTAAAAAAAAAAATCGAAAATTTTTTGGGGGGAGGGAGGGGGAGGTCTGATTTGGGGAAATGGAGCAGGGATTTTTGGGGTAAAGTGGAAGGGGGGAGGTTGGGGGAGGTTTTGATCCGGGGAGATGGAGAGCACAAGAAATAAAAAAAATAAAAAAAATTTTAAAAAAAATTTTCGGGAGTGGGGGCGCCCGATGGGCGCGCAGAAAGGCTGCAGAAGGTGCGGGGTGTACGGGCGTGCGGGCGGGCGCGGGGGGGGCGGGCACGCGGGCGGGCGCGGGGGGCAGGCGTGCGGGTGGTGCGAGGGTGCGGCGCCAGGCGGGTAGGTGGGTGGGGGGCGTGGCTGGGGGTGGGTGGGGGGGGGAAGGGGTGGGAAGGGCGGGGTCAAGGCGAGGTGGTCGAGGGTGAGGGGGTTTTGCAAAAAGGGTAAAACCCGGGCATCCTTCGATAGCCATCTGTGGAACCCTAGACCCAAAAGGAAAACCCGGAAGTAAAAACCTAGGTGTTTTCTTTCCCACCATACAAAAGGGGCCATACAAAAAGAACCCTACTACTGCAGTTGTTTCAGTCAGGAATTTCAGCTCCCGGGGAAAACTTCTTTGCAATTCTCTTAATAATTGTTTTAATTAGTGTTCCACATCCTTTAAGGGATATTTTGGTTTGTTCTCTGAAAGGATTTCAAATCCTCCTCTCCTTCACAGTACCTTAAGATTGCCCAATAAAAATTTTTTTTTTAAAGGGTTTCCCTTTAAGGGACTTTTCAGATTTTTTCAAAATGATATTAGATTCGCTTCTACTACACAGAAACATAAGTTTCACATGACTTTTGGGATTTGTGCATTTTCAGGCCCCAAGAATCGAATATAAACTCTATTTTTTTTATCCTTCTCTTAAAAAGTTTTGGAATACAGCTATCTAGGTAAGGGGGTTTTTGCGAAATTTTTATAAAAATGTCTCGAAACTTCTCAGTAGGAGGTTTAGTTTTCAGACAGTCACGAAAACTTGCGCATCTATATTACACTGTGCTGCAAATTTAAAAACGCATAGTGGGGGGGGTTCAGAATCTTTTCTGATCCGTCGTGCGGGAAAATGGCTTCGCTTCAATTGTCTTTTCTACTTCCTTTATGAAATTATTTTCCAAAAGTTCTTGTATGATTTACATAGACAGTCAGCAAACGGGGTTCTTCCTGAGCTGTGATTTGTTCTTTCAATTGTCTGAAAGCCATGCGATAATGCTAGGCAGTAGGTGGTTTTTTTCCGGTAACCTACCCCCCTACTGTCCATCAAAATTTGATATAACCAAATATTTGGGTTTTCTTTGGGAAATTGGGCTTGGTTTACTTACATCAATACCCATTTTATTTAAATTCCATAACTTACGACTTTCATTCATTTCTTCCCGTAATGAAAATTTTTTCTGTGTTTCATGATCAGCAGTTATATTTTAACTAGTACATTTTCCACTGAATCAATATCAGCTTTTCTATCACTTTGAGGGGGGAACGGACCACATGCATTTGCCTCCTTTTTTTTTTTAGAAAGTGAACATCATGTTTGCTTACTTTTTTTTTGCACAAGAAAATGCAAATAATCACTCCAAGTTTAAATTCAATTGACAAACTGTGCCCCGTTTTAAATGTCGGACGCTAACTTGAACTTGGCTGCCTTTGTGCTGCAACTCTTTTTTTAACCTTTCTGCCCAACTTGGAAAACATCGAACCAAAAATTCTACTGTCTTTTTTCCGGGTTTTCCTAACCAACAGAAATTTTGGCTAGGTCATAGTCTGTTTCCCCATAATTTTGGAAAAAAAAAAAGCTATTTTTAACCTATTTTGGATGGGTTTGTTTATTCACTTTCGTAACACGTTGTCTTAGAAGGAAATTTCGAGCCTTATCAAAAGTTAGCAATTGGTTTTGTGTAATTTTTTTGATAACTAACTTAAACTATTGGGGGAGCTGTAGATTTTAAATTATCTTCATTTAATGCTGTTGTTTGTTAACCTCTTGTTTCTGTGGGAAACGTTGTTGCTCAGCACAAATGTTTTGGGGGATAATGCGGAAAAGCTACCCCTTTCTTTGAAACATTTCTTCATGAGCTTTACCTTCCTTGTGTTCACCTAACACTTAGTGCACTGTTTCAGCTGTTACCGGGTTTCCTGCTTCCATTGTTGTGTATGACTACAATACTGTGTCCCCCAAATTTTTTTCCCTCACAAGCCAGTCTGTTGACTGTCTGTTTATTTCACAGTTTAAAAAAGTACTTCCCCTGGGGATTTTTTTCCCTTCTCTGATTTTTTTTTTAATTTTTTTAAAACCCAATACAGTTTAACATAAAAAAAAAGAAAAAGTATGGAAACCTAATCAAAAAACTGACAAACGGATTGTACCTACATGTCGCAAAAATTTTCAACAAAAAAATTACTCAAGAAATAAAAAAAACAAAAATTACATGTCACAGGTCATGAATTGACAATATACAAAACCTTGCATATATATAAATTTTCATTAAATGACATCTGACAAA
>NW_026467640.1:0-12949 GCF_026875155.1 Cherax quadricarinatus
TGTGAAGTAAAGGTTAATTTCTGTAAAATTGCCAGGTGGGATACGAAGAGGTGGTGAATATGAAGGGGAAGTAAGAATGATTGGGAAATGATCACTGTCATGTAAATCCGGGAGAACAGACCAGGTGAAGTTTAATCCGGCGGAGGAAGAGCAGACTGAGAGATTGATGCACGAGAGAGTGTGAGTCCGAGGATCAAAATGGGTGTGAGTACCTGTATTTAAAACATGGAGGGGGTGGGTAGCAAGAAAAGCCTCTAACTGAATGCCATGGGAATGACAGTGAGACCCCCCAGAGGAAATGATGGGCATTAAAATCACCAAGTAACAGAAGCGGTGGCGGTAATGACGAAACAAGAAAGGCAATATCCGGAATAGATAATGCCCAGAAGAGAGAGATATAAAGAACAAAGCGTATACCACCTATGCAGGTGGATACGGGCTGCTGTGTAATGCAGCAAAGTACGAACAAATAGCTGATGGTACAGAATATCAGTGCGTAGAAGAAGGGCACTTTCATTAAAGGTCCCATCAGGAAAAGGATCTGAAGAATACAATAAATTATAGCCTGAGATGGGATAGATAACAGCAGAGAGTAATTCTGGTTCCTGTAAGCAAACACCAACAGGGGAAAACTGGGAGAGTAACATCTGAAGCTCACCCGATTACCCGAGGCTGCGTATATTCCACTGTAAATAGGCCATGATTGGCAATGATAAAGATATCTGAAATCCGCAGGTAAGGGTTCCTACGGACTAAGGGGTTAGAAAAGTCCACATGCGGAGGCAGTGGAAAACGTTCAAGCAGCGAAGGAACGGTGAACTGTGAAGAAAGGAGTTGCGCAGATGGAGCAGAGGAGAGAGAAGGAACGGAGGGTGGATCAGTGTCCATTGATGATTTGGTCTCTGCAATATATTCAGAGATTGCTTCAAGTGTTTCGGAATTCAGAGACGCCGTATGGGAGACAATATTGGAAATGGTAGGGGGAGGAATGATAAAAAATTGGAACTGTAATGGACTGCACCAAGGTAGGGGGGGGGGGCGAAAAGGTGGAGGGAAAATGGAGAAGAAGCGTGGAAGGGGACAGAAGAGGCAGAAACCTGGGAGGTGGCAGAGAGGAAGAAAACTTGGGAGGGAACAGGGGAGGAAGGTACAGTACGAGAGGAAGGGTGAACCTCTACAGTTGTAACAGAGCCAGTGAGAGGGAAAGAACCAGGTACAAAGACAGGGAAGGTAAAATGAGGAGGTGGAAGATGGGCAGGAAGGGTTAAAGGACCTTTTTTTGACTTTTGAGAAGTAAGGGACGATTGGGAGGAGGTGTTGTACGAGATCTCGTCGATACTGAGGCTTGTGAGGGAGAACACGAAGAAGCGAGATCAGACTGAGGCGTTGAAGTAGGGATGTCTGAGCCTAGGACAGCAAAAGAATTAGATACTGGAGTGACTATGGGAGAGGTAACCACAGAGGTGGCTGCAGAAGATGGGACCACAGAAATGGGGGGACGTTTTGAAACACGGGAATAAGAAACACGAGGTAGTCTCTCTTGGAGGGGGAGATGAGAAACTGCCATGGCATAAGGGAGACCTTCTGCCCTCTTTGAGGTAACGGATTTCCCGCTCGTTTAAGTAGACTTGACAACGGCGAGAGTACGAAGGGTGAGCCTCATGACAATTAAGGCAAGAGGGAGGTCGATTAGGATGGTCATCGGGACCACAGACTGGGCATTCGGTGATAGATCTGCAATATTTCGCTGGATGGCCAAATCGCCAGCAATTTCTACACTGTTGCGGTGTAGGGAATCACCTTTCAAACTTGTAACCGATGTCCTGCTACATAAACTGAGGATGGGAGTTCGCGGCTGTCAAAAGTTAAACGAGCCACATTGCTAGGGTATCGTCTCTGCCGTGGGCAGGAAGAAACCTAAGTGTCTACCTTGAGGATTGGGAGATCTTGGAGTTCCAGCTGTTCAAAAATGTCAGTGCCACATGTCTGGAAATTTTGTTGAACTATGGTATGGGGCAGAATGACGGTACCACTACAAGAATTGAGGGAATGATGTTTTTCAATAGTGACAGGAACAGTATCGATATGGGAAAGAAGAGAAAGATCATGAGCCTGGGTAGCATTCTGTACGGTGATGATGCACGTACCGCTCTTAAGAGCATGAAAAGAAATATCTTTACCAACATGGCATAAGAGTGCTTTGCCAATACTGTGGTCAGAAAGATAGGCAGTAGAGGAAGTCGGTTGTAAAGTGAAGAATTTAGTCCATTTGCAGTCTGAAACTGAGCGCGGAAAGGTAGTGCAGGACGTGTCGATCTTTTCTGAGAAGAACGAGAAGGTGGAGAAGTATCATCAGCAGGTAATTGTCATTGGCGTTTAGGCGTGGGACCAGAGTTGGTCCAACGTGGAACGGGCTGGCGATTTGAAAATTGCTGCACCGTAGAGGGAGAGGCTGGAAGCATAGTCAAAGGAGAGTGAAGGTCAGATAAATCGAAGGAGTCAGTCGAGGCCTCAGTACCTAATGCAGGTGAGGAAACAGCACCGGCAAGAGGTACAGAGGCATGAGGAGTGTCCGAAGAGTGGTCCAAAGACGAGGTGGGGTCAGAACAGGGTGCGGTATCAAGAAGGGGCCCGGGGGTAGCAGGTTCATGGACAAGGGCTGCCATGGTTAGGTTACTTCTTTCTTTTTATTTTTAAGAAAAAAAAAAAGAAAGAAGAAAATAAAAATAAAAAAAAAAAAAGAATAAAAAAAGGGGGACCGGGGAGGGATAGTTCCTAGGAGGAATGAAAGGGCCAGAAATCTCCCTCCACGCCCAAGAGGACCTCAGCACCGCAAGTAGGGCAGATGCAGCATGGAACCCGTGCTATACCCTACCCATCATGCCAGTAAACCGGCAATCCAGGATAGCAACCTCACATCTGCCGAGCTACCTCGGTGGACAAAAGAGAGGGCGGCTGGATATCCGCCACAAAGCATACCTCCTTCGGCCACACCCCCGAATCTGAAAGGTGGCTTCCAGAGATACACCCATCGCCCGAGAGACACCTAAAGCCACCCTCCGGATACCGGAGAGGGATCGGGACATCCCCAGGCAATCCAGATTCCACGGCAAACTACGCCACCGCCAAGAACCTCAACAGAATGGGATGGACCCCAGTATCCTTTCCCCTACCTAGGAACTAGCGTGCCTGTGGGAAAAAATCCCAAAGGCCAAAAAGGAAGGGCAAAAGGGAGGGTGGGGAGGAGGAGGAGGAAAGGAAAAAGGGGTGGATGGGGAGGATGGGAATAGGGAAGGGGGGATTGGGGGTAATTAGGTTCGGTCTGAGGAAGGAGGCCGACAGATCTAATTCCTCAGACCAAGAGCCTCTTCACCACGCCAAGGAGCCCCCCTTGAAGATGTTTTGTGCATGTAAATCTATCTTTAAGGTAAAAAAAAAAAATATTTTTGCTGATACTTCTGGGTGTCTGAACGAATGAATTCCATTTGCATTACAGTGGACCCTCAAGTTTTGATTATTGAACTTTTTGAGTTTCGACCGCTTTTTTCGAAACAATTTTTGTTCCGAGTATGAACTCTACCCGTCTTTCGAAACCACAGGGTACCGGACCTATCCGCCAGCCCACTCTGTCCGTGACCCCGCGCAGGGATCGTGAGCATCTGGCTATGATGATGCTTGAGTGAATATTAACCTGCACGCTCATTCAAACATTTCACTATTAATTCAAGGTGTTTAGTGTTTGTGCGACTGTGAGATAAGCTACCATGGGCCCAAAGAAACTTGCTAGTGGGACCCCTGTGGTAAAGAAAGTGAGAAACACCATAGACGTGAAGAAGGAAATAATACAAAAATATGAGAGTGGTGTGAGACTTGTTGAGTTTGCCAGGATGTACGGAAAATCAAGTCAACCATTGTTTTCTATCCTGGAAAAGAAAAGAACAAATCCAAGGAAGCTGATGCTGCAAAAAGTGTTGATATGCTAACCAAAAACAGACCACAGACAGCCCGATCAGGTTGAGAGTTTGTTGTGGTGTGGATCAAGGTAAAGAGATGGCAGTGATTAAGGACATGTGTGCAAAGTGGAATGAGTTGCAAACTTTTGTTTGCACACACGTCTCACTTCAGGGGAAAAGTTAAAGAGGCGCCAGATACAGAGGACTGTGGACAGTTATTTTTTTGAGACAGGGTCCAGTGACTCTGAAGCTGTTCCCAGTGGCATTAAAAGACAGAGAAGGGAAGTAACCTTAGAGATGGCTTTGATATCTGAAGTCCTTATGGAGGGGGATTCCCCTTCCAAACACTAACCCCAACTCCCTCATTCTCTCCTCTTCCCTATCTTCCAGATGCCATCACCAATCTTCAATAAAGGTCAGTAAAAATGTTATTTTACATGTTTATTTAAATTTATTACTAATTGTACTATGTATGTTTGTTGTATGCAAAACTATAATGTAATCTCTATAAATGTATTTTTTTGTGAATATTTTTGGGTTTCTGGAACGGATTAACTGTATTTCCATTATTTCGTATGGGAAATATTGGTTCGACTTTAGAACTAGCTCCTGGAACAGATTAAGTTTGAAACTCGAGGGTCCACTGTATTTTTTATGGGGAAAGTGATTTCGGTTTTGGCTGATTTCAGTTTTGGTCGATGGCTCTGGAACAGATTAAACACGAAAACCAAGGGTCCACTGTACTCGGTTTAATAGAATGAAGTTTGTTATGGAGCAGATCAGACCAATGTTGTTGCCAATGGGTGTGAAGGTGGGTAGCAATTACAGCAGAAATAGAAATGTTAAAAGCAGGTGGGGATATAGTTTTGGAATGGTTGGTGCAATTATTTAATAAATGTATGGAAGAGTGCAAGGTACTTAGGGATTGGCAGAGAGCATGCATAGTTCCTTTGTATAAAGGCAAAGGGGACAAAGGAGAGTGCAAAAATTATAGGGGGATAAGTCTGTTGAGTATACCTTGTAAAGTGTATGGCAGTTATTACTGAAAGAATTAAGAGTAAGACGGAGAATAGGATAGCAGATGAACAAGGAGGCTTTAGGAAAGGTAGGGGGTGTGTAGACCAAGTGTTTACAGTGAAACATACAGGCGAACAGTATTTAGATAAGGCTAAAGAGGTTTTTGTGGCATTTATGGATTTGGAAAAGGCGTATGACAGGGTGGATAGGGGGGCAATGTGGCAGATGTTGCAGGTGTATGGTGTAGGAGGTAGGTTACTGAAAGCAGTGAAGATTTTTAAAGAGGATAGTGAGGCTCAAGTTAGAGTATGTAGGAAAGAGGGAGATTATTTCCCAGTAAAAGTAGGCCTTAGACAAGGATGTGTGATGTCACCGTGGTTGTTTAATATATTTATAGATGGGGTTGTAAGAGAAGTAAATGCGAGGGTCTTGGCAAGAGGCGTGGAGTTAAAAGATAAAGAATCACACAAAAGGGGAGTTGTCACAGTTGCTCTTTGCTGATGACACTGTACTCTTGGGAGGTTCTGAAGAGAAGTTGCAGAGGTTGGTAGATGAATTTGGTAGGGTATGCAAAAGAAGAAAATTAAAAGTGAATACAGGAAAGAGTAAGGTTATGAGGATATCCAATCTTTCATCACCTAATCTTTTTGTTATCAGATTGGAGGGAGAGAGTATGGAGGAGGTGAATGTATTCAGGTATTTGGGAGTGGACATGTCAGCGGATGGGTCTATGAAAGATGAGGTGAATCATAGAATTGATGAGGGGAAAAGGGTGAGCGGTGCACTTAGGAGTCTGTGGAGACAAAGAACTTTGTCCTTGGAGGCAAAGAGGGGAATGTATGAGAGTATAGTTTTACCAACGCTCTTATATGGGTGTGAAGCATGGGTGATGAATGTTGCAGCGAGGAGAAGGCTGGAGGCAGTAGAGATGTCATGTCTGAGGGCAATGTGTGGTGTGAATATAATGCAGAGAATTCGTAGTTTGGAAGTTAGGAGGAGGTGCGGGATTACCAAAACTGTTGTCCAGAGGGCTGAGAAAGGGTTGTTGAAGTGGTTCGGACATGTAGAGAGAATGGAGCGAAACAGAATGACTTCAAGAGTGTATCAGTCTGTAGTGGAAGGAAGGCGGGGTAGGGGTCGGCCTAGGAAAGGTTGGAGGGAGGGGGTAAAGGAGGTTTTGTGTGCAAGGGGCTTGGACTTCCAGCAGGCATGCATGAGCGTGTTTGATAGGAGTGAATGGAGACAAATGGTTTTTAATACTTGACGTGCTGTTGGAGTGTGAGCATAGTAACATTTAAGAAGGGATTCAGGGAAACCGGCAGGCCGGACTTGAGTCCTGGAGATGGGAAGTACAGTGCCTGCACTCTGAATGAGGGGTGTTAATGTTGCAGTTTAAAAACTGTAGAGTAAAGCACCCTTCTGGCAAGACAGTGATGGAGTGAATGATGGTGAAAGTTTTTCTTTTTCGGGCCACCCTGCCTTGGTGGGAATCGGCCAGTGTGTTAATAAAAAAAAAAAAAAAAAAATAGTCCATGAATGGAACACCTCTATATGAAACTGGGAGGTCATGTACTGCTGACCGCACAACAGTGTCTGCCTGTTCATTGCCCTCTACGTCAACATAACCAGGGACCCAACAAAAAACAATATCTTTGTATTTGCTAGAGATACGGCATAACCAAAACTGGATACGAAGAACTAGGGGGTGAGGTGTATAAAATTTCCGTATAGGCTGTAGAGTACTAAGGGAGTTTGAAATGACCACAAATGGTGACACAGGCATAGATGCAATGCGGATAAGTGCTAAAAGAATGGCATACAATTCAGCCGTAAAAATGCTAGCTGAGGATAATAAGTGCCCTCGCACGACACTGCCCAGAAACACTGCTGTGAATTTGATGGCATCAGAAGACTTAGAACCATCGGTGTACGCTGAGATGGCACGAGAATGAGAGCAGAAGTGGTCAGGAAAAAGAGAGCGGGAAGCCACTGTAGGTAGTTGGCTTTTGCACATGGCAGTGGGAAAGAACAGACATGAATAGCTGGAACTTCCCAAGGGGGCAAGGAAAAGTGAGACGCTACATGAACATAGAAAGGTGGTAACTGAAGAGAAGACAAAAGCGAATGTAGGAGGAGAGAAACAGGACAGAGTAAACAGGGGTGACGAAACAAATAGAGAATGTCTACTAACATCAGTGACTATCCTATACATGTATATGGAAGGATTGTAGAGGTCATGAAATCGAACATAACAGTGAAGGCAATGAGCATCACGGTGATCGGACAAGGATGGAATATTCGCTTCAGCACAGAGGCTCTCAACAGGGGATGAACGAAAGGCACCAAGGCACAGACGGAGACCTTGGTGATGAATGGGTTCTATGACAGAGTTGTGGGAGAGGCCGTAGAATAGATTTGGTCACCATAATCTAACCTGGACAAGACTAGGGTGGAATGCAAATGGAGGAGAGTGCGATGATCTGCTCCCCATAAACAATATGCGAGAACCTTAGAGAGATTTAGCCGACCATAGCAAGTTGTCTTTAACAAAGAAATGTGAGGTCTCACATCAGCTGGCAATCAGAGAGCAGGCCTAGAAACTTGACCGTATCACATGGCAGAATACGTGAACCATGTAAGTACGAGGGAATATCCAGAATAAGCGGACAACTAGTGAAGGCAATGAGTCGGGTTTTCGTACTGGAAAATTTAAAGCCATGAGAAGCGGTCCAATGGGAGACTCAGTATCACAACCTGAAGGGAAGCTGCTACAAGTCGAAAGTCAACACCTGAGTAAGCTTTAGCGAAGTCATCAACATATAGTGACGACCAAATGTGAGAAGGAAGAATGGAAGGTAGGTCGTTTATAGCTAAGCGAAAAAGAGTAGAGCTTAGGACACAACCTTGTGGGACTCCCTTGGCTTGTACAAAGTCCGAGGAAAGTGAGGCGCCAATGCAGACCCAAAAATGTCTATCAGACAAGAAAGCAGCGATGAAGTTTGGTAGATTACTGCAGAGGCCTAAGGAGTGGGCTTGGGCTAGAATGTTGTACCTGCAAGTGGTGTCATATGCCTTCTCTAGATCAAAAAAGACTGCTAGAACAGGGTGACTGCTAGCAAAGGCATTTCGAATATACGTATCTAAGTGGAGTAAGGGGTCTAAAGTAGAGCGACCTTTGCGAAAGCCATATTGGTGAGGGAAAAGGCTATTGTGTGTGTCTAAGAACCACATCAGACGTCTATTCACCAATCGTTCCATCACCTTGCAGACCACACTGGTCAGGGCAATGAGGTGATAGTGAGAGGTGTCAAGCCCTGAGGAGCCCAGTTTGCGAAACAGTAGTACAATAGCAGATTTCCAGTGTTGAGGGAGAACCCCTTGCTCCCAAATTAGATTGAAAAGATGTACAAGAATGGGAAGGGCCATAGAATGGAGATGTTGTAGCATACCAATGTGGATATCATCAGGTCCTGGTGTCGACGGCTGGCAAATGGAAAACATGGACTCTAATTCTAGAAGAGTAAAAGGTACATTATATGGCTCCAACCCATCGGAGGAGAAATCTAAGGGCAATTGCTCTTTGGTAGGTTTAGATGCAAGAAATGAAGGACAGAGGTGAAGCCCTCGAGAAATACGGACAAGATAGTTCCCGATTTCTGTGGCAACTTTGAAGGGTTCTGCAACATCTACTCCAGCAACCCGCAAAATGGAAGCTGGGTCCAGAGTGTACTTACCACACAATTTCCACACCTTTTTCCAAATCGCACACACAGATGAAGATGAGGTAATGGCAGACACACAGTGTCGCCAACAAGCAGTTTAGCATCACGTATGACATGGTGAGCAAATGCCTTGCCCACTTAAAATCCAACAGATGCTCTGCAGTACGGTTATATCGATAATGGCCCCACGCAGCACGTTTTGAATGCACCGCATGGACACATGTAGAAGATCACCAAGGTACGCATGTCTGAGAATGCCTACAGTTAGGACTAAGGTCGAAAATTGGTGCGCCAGTATATCAACGGACAATGAAAGGGAGTCTTTGCAAAAGGTGGTAAGATGGAAGTACAAGTCCCAATCTGCTCGAGCAAATTGCCAACGAGGGCTACGAAACAGTTGGGTATATGTAGCATTAGTAAGAAGGATAGGAAAGTGATCACTATCATGTAAATCTGGAATAAGAGACCAATTGAAATCAAGTGCAATGGGCAAGGAACAGACAAAGATCAATGCAGGAGACTGAGTGCAAGAGTCAAAGTGGGTAGGAGCACCTGTAATTAAAGATAAAGATATTTATTTTGACAAATTACGTGGTTATACAGAGGAATATAATAGTTGGGTGTACATGCCAAAAGCTCCTTTACATGCAGAGCATTTCAGGCAAACATAAAATTAACTCAAGATTAGTAAGGCAATAATACATAGTTCATATGGTCATTAGATGAGTTACAATAAGTACAGGAGAATTGCATATTCTATCAGGTAATGCTACATGGTTTTCCTAAGTCTAGTAGAGACTTATCACACTATTAAATCAGGTAATAAAGATTACAGTATTACAATATAACTATTAAAACAATTTACAATATGATGAGTTACAGTTTAGTACTATTTAAAACAATGAAATTTGATATTACAATGGAATAATTTACATTATGATGTACTGTATTACAATCTACTACTATTTAAAACAATGAAAAAATAAACATCCTAATTTTGTAGTAGTAAGTGGATGAGCATTCATCAGCACAATGTAAGTAGCTTTTGAGAAACTGGTAGTGATTTGGTATGGTATGTCTGGTTAAGTTTAGGTGATGAGGTGATTTCTTGATTTTCAGATAGGGGTCCTTTAGTGTGTTCTGGCAATGAATTCCAGATCTTCGGGCCTTTTATGTGCATAGCATTTTTGCAAAGGGAGAGATGAACATGAGGGATATCGAAGAGTGATCTGTGTCTCATATTATGGTTGTGTGTTCTGTTATAGTTATCAAGGAGTATGAGAGAAGGGTTTACATGAGAGTATAGTGTTCTGTGTATGTAGTAGGCACAATAATAAGTGTGGATGTTTCGTATATTTAGTATGTTAAGACTCTTGAAAAGAGGTGGAGTGTGTTGTCTAATGCAGGAGTTAGTAATCAATCACACTGCGGCTCTTTGCTGGGTTATTAAAGGCTTAAGGTGTTTCGTTGTGGTTGAGCCCCATGCACAAATGCCATAGATGAGGTAAAGGTAAATGAAAGAGTGGTACAAAGCTAGAAGAGCTGATTGGGGTACATAGTACCGTATCTTTGAAAGGACACCTACTGTTTTGGAGACTTTCTTGGAAATTTGCTGTAAGTGTGTCTGAAATTTGAGACTGCAGTCAAGGCGGAGACCTAGAAATTTACCCCCTGCTTGTCTCGAAATAGGTGAACCATTCATCAATATGTTTAGCCGATATTTGAAGCTCTGTTTCCAAAAAGCACGAAGTAGGTTTTGTCTATATTGAGAGTAAGTTTGTTGATAATCATCCAAGTAGATATTTTTAGCAGTTCAGCATTTACTGTGTCTGTTAGTTCAGTTGGGTTTGGGTGACAAAAGATGTAAGTTGTGTCATCTGCAAATAAAATGGGTTTAAGGAGATTAGATGTGTTTAGTAGGTCACTGATGTAAATAAGAAAGAGAAGTGGGCCAAGAAAGCTCCCTTGTGGGGCTCCAACAAGAACAGGTTGTGTGGTGGAGCTGGATCCATTTGTGTATACATACTGAGGTCTATTGTTAAGATAAGATTTTAGGTAATCAAGTGAGTGTCCTCTGACACCATAATGTTTTGAGTTTTTGGTGCAAAAGCTCATGGTCAACTGTATCAAAAGTTTTTCTTAAGTCTATGAAAAGTCCCAGGGAAAATTCATTTTTCTCAGTCTAAACCCAGACTGACAAGGGTTGAGTATGATGTGGGATACGAAGTAGGAGGAAACTTGTTTGTGATTTAATTTTTCAAAGATTTTAGATAGTAGGGGCAGGTTTGATATAGGCCTATAATTGTTCAAATCAGTTGGATCACCTCCCTTGAGGGTTAGGGTGACTCTTGTTGTCTTGAGTATGGATGGGAAGGTGGAAGATTCAACGGATTTGTTAAAAAGAGTTGCAATAATTGGTGACAACACATGAGAAACATTTTTTATACATGAGTGGTGGTAAGTTTTTTAGGTCTCCTGTTTTGTTCTTTAGTGTTTTGATGATAAGCAAGATTTCAGTAGGGTTTGCTGGGGCTAAAAATAGAGTATATGGGTAGTTGCCAGCGAGGTAGTCTTTTGGTTGAATGTTCGTGCTTGGGATTTTACTTGCTAGTTTTGTTGGTAGTATCGGCTGGCTGAAGGAGAGGTTCGTCTGGTTTAGTTAAGGTAATCATTCTGTTTTGTGACAGCTTTTTGATCCTAGTAATTCAGAAAAGGTTTTCCAGGTCTTTTTCATATCACCTTTTGTCACGAAATCTATTTTCGTAATACAGTTTTTTGGACCTCCTTATTAGATAGGTTAGTACTGACGAGTAACGTTTAGTGAGATCCTTTGTTATTAGACCCATTCTGTACTATTTTTCATATAGATGTTTTTTATCAGTAGAGTTGAGGATGCTGTTTGTAAGCCAGGGCTTTTTAGTCTCTTTATTTGATCTGCTTAGCTTTTATAGAAATGATATCATAGGGGTTTTGGGGATTTTGGAAAAAAATATTAACATTCAGAATATCAAAGTTGTCTGCTATCTTTTCCACTTAATGTTGTTAAACTGCAATCAAATCTCTGCCAAATTTTTCGTTTGGCAGACTTAGGGACTGAAAAATTGCCAGGGGGGGAAAAATTGGGGATGCCCTTTATAGAGTCAGGTAGCTGGTGTTGGTTGCCAAATGACTTTTTTTCGACATGTTCTGCTCCCCAAACAACTTTTGTTTTCCGAGAAAAAGGAAATTAATCACAAAAAATGCCCAAAAAAACAAAAAAAACCCCAAAAAACCCCCCCCCCCCCCAAAAAGGGGGGGAGGGCATTAAGAATCAATATACGTATCAATTAGAGAGAGAAAAAAAGAAAGGAATAAGAAAAGCAAAAAGAGATTATGGGGCAAAGGTGAAGGGATTTAAACACTAAACCCCAAAAAGGGGGCTTTCAGGGATACAGAATAAGATTAGGGAAAAGATTGGCCCCCTTAAAATAACTCTGGGCGATCACTGACAAATTTAAAGGGTATGTGTGAAATTCTCAATACCTACTTCCTTCAGTTTTCACCCAGGAAAAAACTCGTATTCCCCAAAAAAATAGATTTTTTTGAACAGGATGATAAACTAGTATGATTCAGTAATATGCATGGTCCCAGACAAATAGAGAAACTAAAACCTAAAAAAAATCCCCCGGCCCTATAACTGTTTGCAAGGGGGTTAAAGGAAAAATAAAGAGGAATTAGCATACCTTTGGGTAACTTTTTAACATATCACTACAAACTTTTATAGTGCCCGATAAGAGGAAAATGGGAAAAGTAATACCCATTTTAAGGCAGGTGACAGGCCTGGCTTCGACTATAGACCAATAAGCCAAAACCCCCATGTGGGAAAATTTTTTGAATCAATAATTGCCGAAGCAATTCGAGCCATCTTGACAGGCACAGATTGATTGATGAAAACTAACACGGTTTTACAAAGGGGGTTTTCCGGTCTTACAATTTTTCTAACTTTTTTTACTAAGGGTTTTTAGGGGGTAGATCATGGTAATGAATATGATATTTTGTATATGGACTCAGAAAACTTTTGATAGGTTCCAACCAGAGCTATTGAGGAAAATTTAAGCACACAATAGGAGGAGAAATTTTTTCCGGGGAAGGCATGCTTACAAAAAGACGCAGGGTTTGCATAAATGGGGAGAAATCAGAATGGGGGCAGTCACAAGTGGTGTTCCTCAGGGCCAGTGTTGGGGCCCCTGTTTTCCAATTTACATAAACGACATAGAT
>NW_026467641.1:0-12986 GCF_026875155.1 Cherax quadricarinatus
CCCCCGGCCCTCACGTAAATTAAATAATATTATATATTTTTTCACACACACAGGCCCCCATATTGTCTGTTGGCAAGAGGGGGGTCTGAGCAGTGCTGTTGCTATGGTAACCAGACGTATTGTTTACAAACGTCATCATGGCAACGAGATGCTTGGATCAGCTGTTTCGTTAACAAACAAAATGCTGAAGAAATTGACACTTGTGAAATATCTGGGTATCTGTATTGTAAGACGTTTCGCCATCCAGTGGCTTTACCAGTACAAATTCAAGGACATAATTGAAAGACAGTAGAATTATATACAGAAGATGAGGTAATAAGTCCCTCAGCTGAGGGACAGATTACCTTTTTTTCAGTCCATGAGATAATCAGTCCTTCAAGGCCTGATTATCTCATCTTTTGTACATAGTTCTAACAGTCTTCCAATTACGTCCTTGAATTTGTATTGATAAAGCCAATGGATGGCAAAACGTCTACAATAAAGATACCCAGATATTACCCATGTGTCTAATTTTTCATCTTGTCGGTATTGTATACCATACATACACAAAAAAAAAAAAGTTGCCAGTGTCAGCTGATTTCTGTTTCCGGGATGAGTAAAGCTTGTCACTCAGGAGTGTTTTCATTTAAGGAATAAGTCAGGACGCAATGAAAATAAATCACCTTGTCTGACTTTTTTTTTTTTGGGGGGGGGGGGGTTAACCTGGTAATTTCCACTATGTATGATAATTGTACTTATGTGTAATTGTACTAAATAAACTTATTTATCGAATCCACGTGAGACATTAAGGTTGCAAGTCACCGGTTACAATAACAGAGAATGTTTTAATCTAAAAAATGGATTAAAGTATGCTGTCGGTGTATACACGCCTCTGTAGTATATACATCTCTCGGAGTATATACC
Organism: Cherax quadricarinatus; assembly: GCF_026875155.1. Classification (NCBI taxonomy): domain Eukaryota; kingdom Metazoa; phylum Arthropoda; class Malacostraca; order Decapoda; family Parastacidae; genus Cherax; species Cherax quadricarinatus. The sequence goes on from NW_026467641.1 coordinate 904, forward strand.
ACAGAAGAGGCATCCTTATAAGGGGCTTCCTTATACGAGGCTTCCTTGTTTTATTCAGAACCAGATGCAACTCACTGTTCTCTGGACAACTTCCACCCTGTTCTTGACTGAGAGAGAGAGAGAGAGAGAGAGAAGAGAGAGAGGGAGAGAGAGAGAGAAGAGAGAGAGGAGAGAGAGAGAGAGAGAGAGAAGAGAGAGAGAGAGAGAGGAAAATAAGTACAGATGTCATAGTGGGGAGGTTATAGGAAGAGAGAATGTAGGACAAAACTTGGCAACAGTGGTGCAGGACACAGCCTCCTCTAGCTCTCACTGTAAGGTCAGTGGGAGCATCAGCCTCTCGTAGGACTCTGCTGAGCACTGAAGCATCCGGGGAGGAACCAATGAAACGTCGTCTTATAAAAGGAATAGACCGCACAGTGTCCTCTCAGCGACATGCTGCCGATGATATACATCTGGTAGCAAGTGCTGTGAGTGGTATCCTGGGAAAGATGATCCAAGGACCTCTTAGGAATATAGTTCGCTGTTTGACTTTTGCAGGCTTATCCTAGATTTTCCTGCGTTAAAAAAAATTTAGGGTTAATGATTCCACTGGGGAATCTGCCTACCAGTGACAAAGCCTTCGTCTGATGCAGTATTCCTCCTTTTTATGTTCTAAACAACTCACCTAGAGGAGGGCCCCTCATTAGGGACCCAGACGGCGTCCCCTCACCACGTCACGTGACCAAGGTCTGGCAGGAAGTGAGATTGGTCCTCTTTTGCTGTTTATTTGATTCGTCAGGAACTGCGTCCTGACACGGGTTTTCGTTATCTGACGATCTCGAAGAAGTCGATCTAATTAGCTGTTCTGCGCCGTGATTAGAATCTTGCTGTGGTCCCTGTGCGTTCCAAGGCAAAACACTGGTCTCACTCACTACTAATTAAATATTTAACCTTACTCTTACCCAAGTGTTATTCATGGCTTTCGTATTGTCAGAGGAGGCTTCAAATAGCAAGACGGGGAAGAGAAAGCAGGGAGAATGCGTTTAAACGAATAAAGAAAAAAGAAAAAAAAACGACAAGCGCACAAAATATGCAAATGTTTTTGCTAGAGGACGTGTGAATGCACTCTAGTAAACAAGATCTAGATTCTAGAGCGTCAAGTACTCAGTAAACTTGTATATGATAGTGTTGTCAGGGGAGTACACTGACCTCTCTCGCAAACTCACACATGCCAAAATTCCGAGTCACCAGTTTCCAAATTTTGAAGACTATGGAAAACAACAAAATGAAAACAGTAAGGAAAAAAATAATACCTATTAAACTTAGAAACATAAAAATCATAAAAATAAGGAAAAAAAAGGCTAAAGAAAAAACTCAAACAGAAAAAAAATAAAAGAGAAAGAGAAATATTGAAAAACGACGAAAACAGAAAAAGCAAAAACGAGAAGGAAGCAAACCCACCAAAAAAATAAAAACTCATTAATGTTTAGAATTAAAAGAGACAAAAATAAATATAGGATAACGAGAGAGTAAGCAGAGCATCACACACACAATGACCCAAGATCTTCCTTCATCTCTACTAATGGAAAGGAGGGGTCGTGACCCCCCCATAGACGGCACCTGCACTGCCAGTTTCAGAATGTAGAGAGAGGGAGCTCAGACCCCTTTTGGAGATAATTTTCTCCACAACTCACAGTCTTAGAGGAAGTTGTAACAAGACTACTGATGTCAGAGACTCAAGGACACACCTTGTTATGTATGAAGACCAACTCCTGGGTACATGTGATGTTCTCGTGGCTACCAGTACTCGGACGGAAGGAAGGGAGGTAATATGGAAGAGAGAGAGAGAGAATAAGATTACTGGGAGGGTGGTAATAAGGAAGAGAGAGAGAGAGGAAGGTTACTGGGAGGGAGGTAATAAGGAAGAGAGAGAGGGGAAGGTTACTGGGAGGGAGGTAAAAAAGGAAGAGATAGATCTTATTGCATAGATAGATAAATAGAGAGAGGAGAGAGAGAGAGGAGAGAGAGGAGAGAGAGAGAGGAGAGTGAGAGAGAGGGAGAGAGAGAGAGAGAGAGAGAGAGAGAGAGAGAGAGAAGAGAGAGAGAGGAGAGAGAGAGAGAGAGAGAGAGGAGAGAGAGAGAGAGGAAGGTTACTGGAAGGGAGGTTATAAGGAAGAGAGAGAGGAAGGTTACTGGGAGGGAGGTAATAAGGAAGGGAGTAAGGTAACGTAGAAGGGAGGGAGGAAGGTAATGTGAAAAAAGAGGGAAGGTTATAGAGAAGGTAATAAGGGAGAGAGAAAGGAACCTAATTAAAAAGGAAGGTAATAAGGGAATAAAGTAGAAAGATAATAAGAGAGGGAGGGAAGGAAGGTAATGAAGAGATTATTTTTCATACTTAACAAAATTGGATTCATCATCAATGTGCTGTATCCTATTTTATACGTTAGTTACACAACTGGAACACAACCTAGTTATATTTCCTATCACATACCATCACACAGGGCAGACATCAGACAGTGCACTGCAGTGATCCAAGCTTACCAGGACGACGAACAGTGAACACAGAGAACGAGAACTTCAGTTGTTCAAGAAGACATCAACACGGGTCTCCCACTCGTACATACGTACACGGGTCTCCATTCGTACATAAGTACACGGGTCTCCATTCGTACATAAGTACAACGGGTCCCCATAAGTACACATTGGCCAAACGCTGCAAAAAGAGTGATGAATAGTACCGGTAAGTCACGTTAGGTTGTACTCGATAGTCAGGAAAGTCGCAGAATTTCTATTAATTCTAATTAGAGGTCATCGGACAAGCACATCCGCAAAGTCTCCTAGCTGAGACGACGCTACTGAAGTCTCCCACCTCAGGCTGACACTTTCTGACGTCTCCCAGCTGAGACTAACGCCACTAAAGTCTCACAGGCTGACATTTCATCACTTCATGTACGAAACCCATTCTGTATGATGGGACATGACAGGCAAACAAAGCTTAGCTTCTGTTCCCACTACGTAACTGTCTCTCATACTGTAAGGCGGCAACAAATAGCAGATGAATCCATTTTCTTTAATATCTAAATGTTAGCTTACAAAAGCAGTTGTCCGGTGTCGCGAGAGGCCCGTCTGACTGGCGTCGTCTGGGGGTCGCTATAAAAACATTAACCATCCCTCTCTCCGTGCACTTATGAATATCACGATTACACTTTAAAAGTTATTAAAAAGCATTCATTGTTTAGCTACACACACAAAAAAAAACATTCTAGATGGGTGGAGGAATTTTGTTGTTAGAATAAGTGGCCTAGGGAAAAGAAACCAACAGTATTGACAGACGAGATGATAGGAAGAGAGCTAATGTTTACGTTTTAAATCAGAGGAGTTCTTATTTCATGAAGCTCAGGCCACTATCATTCGGCAATGACCTGCATGTTTATAGGTATAACGATTTAATAAGTTAAACCAGAGATTGGTAAATGGGGAAGGAATGGTGGATATAAGGAGCGGGGGGGATTAGTTGGATTATTTATTAATAATCAAGGGGGAAGATAACCCGTGGATTATACAGCGTTGTGGGGGGATGGAGGCATTCAGGCTTAATTCAGGGAACTGGGATTGAGTCATTCCTAGTTCAAGAGCCTCACCAGCTAAAGATGGCTTTGAGGCGCGGGGGATGTTGAGAAGGGTATAAAGAATGGTGCCATACTTTGTTATTTAAAGGTGTGTAGTGGTGTGTGTGTGTGTGTTGTGTGTGTGTGTGTTGTGTGTGTGTGTGTGTTGTTGTTATTGTTTTGTTGTTGTTGTTGTTTTTGGGTTTTTGTGGGTTTTTGTTTGGGTTTTGTTTTTTTGCATAAAAAACAATGACGTATACCGCATCACACCAAAAAGGGGCACTTATGTTACATGATTAGACAGTGGGAATTTTGTGGTAGGTACAAATATTATAATTCAAACTAGTCGACCAAGTGATTTTTGTTGTTGTTGTTGTTGTAATAATAATATTTATTTCTACAAGTAAAAGATACAACTTATACAGCTTATAACAGCTTGCTCTATACAAACACCTACCAGGTATACACTGGTGTCCGGAAAGGGAAAATTTCCAAATACGATCGAGAAAGGAAAAAGGACAAACGTCTCTAAAAGGGAAGGGAACGAAAGTTCTCACTTAGGCCACGTGGACACATCCCCCCCCTTTCCTCCCCTCAGTAACAGCAGAGGCAGACACAATCCACTCCCCTCCTCCATCCCTCCTGCCGGGAGCTATGCAACAATAAAATTACAACATTGTATAGCATATGTGTTTTGTGCATATAGATACATTTGGAGTGTGAGCAAAGTAAATTTATGAAGGGATTCGGGGAAACCGGCGGCCGGATTGAGTCCTGGAGATGGGAAGTACAGGCCTGCACTCTGAAGGAGGGGTGTTAATGTTGCAGTTTAAAAACTGTAGTGTAAAGCCCCCTTCTGGCAAGACAGGGGATGGAGTGAATGAGGGTTTGAAAGTTTTTCTTTTTCGGGCCACCCTGCTTGGTGGGAATAGGCCAGTGTGTTAAAAAAAAATATAAAAAAAAAGATACACTTTTGTTTTTTTTGTATGCTCGGGTGATGATAGTGATATCGTGGATTTCAGAAGTGGGCCAGTAGGTCCTCTGCTGTGTCTCCTGGAGGGTATCCGGGGATCAACGCTTCCGCGGCCCGGTCCAAGACCAGGCCTCCATTCTTATGTTTCAGAATTCAATTCACTCGTAGCAAATGAACTGCAAAGAATAAATAAGCTGCAAAAAAAACTTGATGAAGGAGTTCCCTGTAGTCACTTCTGGATGTCAACGCCCCCCAGGGCCCGGTCCTGGACCAGGTTTTCTGGTCGCTGGCCTCATTGATCAAGCTGTTACTGCCCACCGCCAGCAGTCGACTGATCAGGAACGTTTTGAGGAATCTGTCGACGTTGAGCTCCTTCTCGAAGACAGCTTGGGGGGGTGAGGGGGTTCTTGGTAATCCCCTTATGCATGAATGTAGGGCGTGAATTTTTCTCTCAGTCGACTCATCGCTTCCTGCTTTTCATTGAAGGTATCCTGCACCGTCTGCCAACCCTCTTGTGTTCATCAGTATAATTTCGTCGTGCAGGTTTCAAACTAATCCTCCAGCATTTTCCAAGTGGAAAATTTTATGATGTATATTCTTGCCTGTTTCTAAGTCGTACAGTTCTAGGAACTTCAAGCGCTCCAACAATTTAGGTGCTTGACTAAGTTGCACAGGCTGTGAAAGTTCTCTGTACATTTTCCAGCTCAGTAATTTCGCCTACCTTGAAGGGGGCAGTTAGTACACAGCAATATTGCAGACTAGAGAGAACGAGTGACCTAAAGAGTCATAATTTTTTGGTATCTCTTGTTTTGAAGGTTCTAGCTATCCAACCTTTCAATTTTCTTGCAAGTGCGATAATAACATTGTGCTCAGTGAACGTAACATCTGAAATTATTACTCCCAGGTCTCTCTCATTTGACTTGCGTTCATTGAGCGGTTCATTTCTTGAAATTCTATGGTTTTTTTTTTATTTCTTCCATTCTTCCGTGATATAGTAATTGAATTTGTCCTTGAATACCTTTACTGTTGTCAGTGGCCCACTGGAAGACTTGGCTTATATCAACTTGGAGACTCATTGTGTCTTCTATGAATGCCAATTTCCAGCAAATTCTAGTATAGTCTGCAAAAAATTTGATACAATACTAAGATTTATATTCCTGTCTGTTTCAAACATGAGAATGAGAAGAGAAGTGGGGCGAGTACCGTGCCTTGGGGGACAAAACTTTTCAATTGCGGGCAGCCCCTGATTTCATATGTATACTATGTAATATTTTTACAATTAAGAATAAAACTAAGTATGCCCGAAATGCCTAGCCATGCTAAGCGTTCTAGTGGTACACTCTGTAATCACAATTTTACTACATGCAAACCAAACAATAACCAAATTTCTGTAAACTCAGCTTGTAATCCTTATAGAGAATAAACTTTGAATTTGAATTGAATTTGAATTCCCTCTTTGGGTTCTGTTTCTTGGGAAAATTTAAAATATCCATTGTCCTACCACTGGCATTCCCAGTGGAAGAGAAACAATGAAGACATTCTTCAAAACTAGTTAGGGAGAGCCCTGTCACCGAAAACCAGGGCAGAGAGGGAGACTCCTGTACCCACCATCCCCACCAAGGCTGTTGCAAAAGTCATTGGTGTAGTGATGGTGGGTGAGGCTATATAAAGGGGTTCTCTCGGGCGGGCGCTTCACCGTAGCTTTGTCCGCCAAGCTTTTAACACCGTTTTTCCAGCAACGTCCCCAGCATCATAGATGAAGGGAGGCACTTTAGAGGGTCCTTCACTTCGCCTGAGGTAAGCAATTTAGACATGTGTTAATCATTGTAATTAAGCTTTTTAGGTATAGCACAATTATATACATAGTGTAAATTACCAAGGGTAACCCCAAAAAAAAAAAGGCAGTGACTTATTTCCGTTGTGGACACTGCAACGGAAAAAAACCCCTTTTGTAGATGGTGAAATAAAGTCTGCAATGCTAAAATATTTAGTGATAAAACCCTTTGTTATCGTGGCATTTTGGTATATATGTCGGGGCCGAATAGGAAAAATGGTCAGTTGGCAAAAACTCATTTAAATTAAAATTAAGTCCTTTCTAAAATTTTCTCTTATACATTCCAAGATATATTTTTTCATTGATGTTAATGGGAAAAATAAATAATTTTCTACCAAAAGAACCTTAGAAAACTTACCTAACATTATTATAACGCGCAATTTAATTTAGCTAATCCAACTAATATATTTAGATAAGTTTACAATAATTGAATTTAAACAATATGAAAATATTTTTTTCGTTAGTCAGACTGATTTTTTGCAGATTTTTGCATACACAAATTTTCGTTTGCCTTATTCGACAAGAAGAACGTTTGCTATTAAAACCAGAATAGCAAGTTTTATCTAATATATAATATTTATATAATATTTCTGGTTGGACAGAGGCCATTATACTACAGAAAGGGGCGTTTAGATTCGCTTTCACAGACTGGAGTTTTTTTTTCCCCCCCGCTCTTACCGTCTTAATCCTCTTTTTATTTCAATGTTTTTACAGTTCTTTCATGAATCTAAATCAAATTTTATAAGTGGTCCTCCATTCTCCCGAACACGTTTTACCCCATATCCATTTACTGGAGATACGTTTTCTTTAGTTTTGCGGAATTAGGTCATTAATTAGGGAGTTTCGCTTGAAACGGGCTTTTCAAATATAAATAGTTAATCCCCGACAGTGAGTATATCTTACCTTTTTGTAGGGGGCAATCGTTTGGGTTATTCAGGTACACAAACGCCTGCACATAGAAGCTAATTGCGATGTTTCGGTGACTTGTAAATGGTCCAAGTCCCAACCGAAATATCGTCGTATGCTCCTCTCTCCTAGGGGGGGGTTATTTGTGTATTTTACACTATTATGTACTTGTGTAGGTGTGCCTAAATAAACTTACTTTCTCCTCGCTGACCACTGTACATTCGTCGTGAAGAACAGCGAAGGAAATTCTGTCTGACTTTTTTGGGTTAAACCTAGGTTCTCTACACACAATGCTGATGTATGATAGTTCTATGTAACTGTATTTGTGATACCTGAATAAAATTACTTACTTTTCTTCAACTCTGCCTTCAAATCTTCATCAATCTCGTCTTTTTTCCTTTAGTACAAACCATTTTTCACTCGCTGCTGTTAGATGTTTCCCATCACTGCTCTTGCTGTTACATATATCCTAGGCCAGGACCTAGGGGAAAAATTTTGATATTTTAATGCAGCCTCATTGTAGCGAGGTTGATGATCCATGCACGTCAATGGGGCTGTTGCCATGGCTGTTTACTCTCTCCTTCACCCCCCACCCCCATGTATCACGAGCTGCCCCCGTGCCCAACACAGGTGGGTGTCCTACATCACCCCCCTGGAGGGGATCCTTCATACCCCAACTGGCGGTCCCGCACCACTCTTGTTGCTGCCATTCTCTCTTTATTTCCCTACTATAAATGCCTTTACCCTCATTATTATTGAGTTCCTCTGTACTCCCGTGTTACTACGTTCCCCCTTTCTGTCTCCCCTCGTTATTACCTTCCTTCTCTCTGTACCTCCTTGTTATTGCTTTCACTTCTCTCTAAAATTAATGTTGTTTTTTACAGTAGTTAAAGCTGACTTTTCTCCCCCCCCCTCTCGTCAGTGTTTACATCAGAATGAGAATGAGAGAGACAGCATTGTATTTACCACAATATAACTTAACATTCTACAAGGTCAGAGCAAGAATTTGCCAAAGAATAAGAAAAGTCAGTACCGTACTGCCCAAAAACACAAAAAAAAAGGTCACAATACCGTGACTGGAATAATAAAGTCACAAAACCGTAGCTGGAACAGTAGTCACAATACCGTGCCTGGAACAATAAGAGGTCTATACCGTGGCTGGTTCATAAATCACAAGATGAGCTTTATTAAAGCTCTCTACACAGTTTTGTCTATTATACAGCTATTTTAAAGGATTCAATGAACACAAATAGTTTTAAACATAAATTGGTTTGTATTGTTGAATGAGGCCTAAGATTGCAGAGTGAGACACTTACGCAACAAATGGGAATCTATTAGAGAAACGTTTCGCCACACAGTGGCTACTTCAGTCCAATAAGTGTCTCAAAACTTCAACTTGTCGGTTTTTAGACCATTTATCACGGTTAAGATTATTTCCCCCCCCCCTAAAAATCAAATAGTTACTGAATGTTTCCAAAAAGTAACCTGAAGACATTTCCCAGGGGGTCACCGCCCCGCGGCCCAGTCCCAGATCAGGCAAGACAGAGATTGAGGGTAGAAGAGTACTGAAGGAAAGCAGTCCCCCCCCCCTTTTTTTTTTATCAAACGACCTATCTACCCACCAGGGCCTCACCCCCCCATCCCCACTTGGCAAAAAAACCAACATGGTATCGTTCGTTCCCAAAGCGTTCGACTTGCTATAACCCAAGGTCACGAATTCGATTCTCTGGCACGGAAAAAATGGGCAAGTTTCCCTTCACCCCATCTGCCTCTTTCCATAGCAGCCATTTCTGTCGGTCGGATCCAGGGTAAATGTGATAATAATAATTATCCTTACTTCTTACAAATACAGATACAAATTTACAGTGTGTAAATTATGTAAGACAACTCCAGCACCTGGAATGTTATATCCTGTGTAAGAATACACTCCATTTATATGTAAGAAACTCCAGTAGCTGATGAGAGTATTCAAAAGCTGGGTAACAAGTGTCCGTGTCCATAATGACGTTAATTAAAAAGAAGTCATCAAATTTTAATGGAAATAATCACTTTGGGGGGGTTATCCTAGATAATATAACTTTTTATGTATACCTGTACCTAAATAAACTTACTCTGTGGAGAAATTATCTCCAACATGCTGTGAGGAATAGGGAAAGGGGGGCTAACCCCCTTGTTCTCGCCCCATGTTGGAGATAATGCTCCACATACAAACACCACCAGTTCCTCCACCAGCAGCTCCCGCACCAACACCAGCTCCCCCCCCCAAAAACCCCAGTAGTTCCCCGCCATTCCCGCACCTCTCTCGGGGGTCAGGGTTTACTAGCGAGGCTAAATCCCACATCTCCATCACGAGGTTCAAGTGATCATAAACTGGCTCTGGCCTCCCCCGTACCATCCCCGGCCCCTCTCCACTCACATCACCGTCCCTACCCACATCCAACACCACCCAACACGGTCCTTGCCCAACCTCCAACACGGTCCTTGCCCACCTCCAAAACGGCCTACCCACCTCCAACACGGCCTACCTACCTCCAACACGGCCCCACCCACCCCCAACACGGCCCTACCTACCTCCAACACGGCCCTACCTACCTCCAACACGGCCCTACCTACCTCCAACACGGCCCTACCTACCTCCAACACGGCCCTACCTACCTCCAACACGGCCCTACCTACCTCCAACAACGGCCCTACTACCTCCAACACGGCCCTACCTACCTCCAACACGGCCCTACCTACCTCCAACACGGCCCTACCTACTCCAACACGGCCCTTGCCCACCCTGCAGCTACTTACGACCGCTATCCGTATACCTAACGATGTTTAATTAAAAATATTACCCCTTTATCGCCATTATTGGTCTCTTCTGCACTCTCAACACACCTGCCGTATCCACTGTTGATTCCAGGAAATATGTAACTTATTCGAAACAATATTTTCACAATCTTTCAATTCCTTCGTAGTGGGGATAAACGTCCATTGATCAGCAAGATTTTTCTGTCAACTTCATGAAGTCAGATTTTTTATTCCTGGAAATATATATGATTATTCCGATATCTTCTCAGTTTATCAATTCCTTCTTGTGGGATAAACTTTTTTTAAACCGCTTCTGCCCATTTTTCAGCAAGATCCTTTGTCACACCACGGAGTCAGATTTTTTATTTTGTCGCCGAAGCGGCCAGTTTATTGTCTACAGTGAAAGGACACAAGTGCAATTGTAACATTTTATTGTGGCAACGTTTCGCTTTCCCAAAAATTTGGCAAACAGTTACAAAGCTCCTGGAAAGTGAAATGTTACCACAATAAAATGCCACATTAGTTGCACATGTGTCCATTTACTTGACATATTGTCGGAATTTTATTATTACTATTGTGTACTTCGTGTTCCTCCAATGAAGGGTTAGCGCAAGAGCACATGGAAACACAATAGGCCTAGGAACTATGCCTCAAAAGGGTTTAGCATCAGTACATCTGGATATATATCTCAGGATTACGTCTTGTGTGTCGCAGACTTGAAGTCGGGATGGGCAAGAAACCTTTCATTTTTCTTTACATATTAGCTTACTTCTTTCAGTATTCCCCATAGATTTATATTATTCCTGACAGGAATGCCTTGCCCTTTAAATAAATAAATTCCTTCTACCGACAAGTGCCTTTGACAACTATTAACTACACACTATATATTATATATATATAATAAATATATATATATATATATATATATATATATATATTATATATATATATATATATATATATATTATAATATATAATATATATATATATATAATATATATATATATAATATATATATCTATATATATATATATATATTATATTATATATATATATATATAATATATATAATATATATATAATTATATATATATATAATATATATATATATAGTTATATATATATATATATTATATATATATATATATATTAGATTATATATATATATATATATATATATATATATATATTATATATAATATATATATATATAATATTATATATATTATATATATATATATATAATATATATATAAATATATATAAATAAATATATATTATATATATATATATATATATATATATATATAGTTATATTAATATATATAGTGTGTAGTTAATAGTTGTCAAAGGCACTTGTCGGTAGACACTGGGCCTGTTGTGCGTGTGTGGTGCAGTTGTGTGTGTTGGTTTGTTGTGTGCGTGTGTTGTGTGTGTGCGTGTGAGTGTGTGTGTATGTGTGTTGTGTTGTGTTGTGTTGTGTTGTGTTGTGTGTGTGTGTGTGTGTGTGTGTGTGTGTGTGTGTGTGTGTGTGTGTGTGTGTGTGTGTGTGTGTGTGTGTGTTGTGTGTATGCTCAGCATTTTAAGAAACTATATTTATATCTAAGCTCTTTTTTTTATTACCCCCTGCAGAATTGGAGTCAACCCTGCTAGCAACAGAGGCAGCCGCCTGGCCAATTGTGGTAACCAGCTTGAACTCAGCGTACTTTCTCAGCTTCACAACGTTCCTTGAGGTTAGTTATCCATCTTGACGTCATATAACATGGAGCTGAACAGAGAGAGTGTAAAAAAAACACAAGTGGATCTGTCACTCTCGAGAATCACTGTTGGATACATAAGTAGGAAGAGATATTAAAGATGGAGAGAATGATTTTGAAAAACTGTTGTCTGATGATGAAAGAAACAAGAAGTTTCTGTCAGGATTAGGAGGAAACAATCTATTAGGATGAATGAAGACCGGGGAAAGTATGAAGGGAAGTGGAAAGTG
>NW_026467642.1:0-13013 GCF_026875155.1 Cherax quadricarinatus
GCCACACGCAGACCGACGTACAAACCACAACCCGGCTAGTCGGGAATGATTTTTGGTTCCTGACCAGTCCTTCTTGAAGACACCCGGGGGGTTTTAATTGGAACCCTCCTTAGTTGCGGGGACAGTTGAAAAGTCTTGGGGCCCCTACACTTATTGTGCGTTCTTAGCAATCATGGCACCCCTGCTTTTAAATTGGGGGGATATTCACCCCCTCTGATTTTTTTGCTTTTGTGGGGAGTGATTTTTCAAGTAAAATATGGTATAATCCCTTAGGATTTTCCAAGTGTATATTATCATTATCTTTCTCGCCTGCATTCCGGGGAATACACGTAAGGAACCCAACTTTTTTCAAGTACGTAATTTAAATATTTTATACACTTATGTGTGCCGTAAAGATTCTATGTACGTTCCCGGGGCAGAAATTTCACCTCCCTTAAAAGGGGGAAACCCTTTGATGTGAAGTGCCCCTGCCCCAAAGAATTTGGGAGGTTTTTACTCTTCCCCATATCAACCTGATTGATTCCATTACTCGGATTGTAAAACCCTTTAAAATTTAGGGGTTTCCCCAGAAATAATATACAAATGCAAAGTATTATATTAACGCAAACAAATTTTTGTAAAATTATTATCAGGGGGAATGGGAAGCTCAAAACCGAGGGATACATACTGTTTGACAATCAGATTTGTCTGGGAAAGGGAAGGGATACACCAATTCCTTTGATGAAGACCCCTTTTGCTGGCATCAAAGCATCACTTCTTCCACTTCCATAAAGGGTTTATTTTAAGGGGTTTTCCAGGACCAATTGCTGGCCCAGGTCTGCAGCCTTCCAGATCCCTTTGTAGTTCTCCCTGGTCTTCGATCGAATGAATTCTTCTCATCAACCCCCACTCTCGCAAACAGGGACACTTCAGATCTTTTCCCTTTCCGTCATGTCTTTCCAATACCAAAACACACTGGCCTAGGACTGCCCCCTGGGGGCCCCCCGCTGGTCACGGGTGCCCACTCTGACCCCTCGCCACGTCCCATGATCCTGCTGTCTTCCGACAAGTATTCCCTGATCCTTTTAGTGCCTTCCCCCTGTTATCCTTGCTTGGTCCTCCAGTTTTTGCACTAATCTCTTGTGGGAACTGTGTAAAAAACCCCTTCTTGCAGTCAAGAAAATGAATCCACCCACCCCTCTCTTTGTCTTACGCTGTCACATGTCATAGAACTCCATATTTGGGACAAGGATTTTCCCTCCCTGAAACCAAAAATTGTGCTGTTGATGAGATCATTCCTTTTTGGTGTTCCCCACTCTTCCCTGATAATCTCTCCAGATCTGCAAATATACATGTCAGTGACAATGGTCTTTGGTTTTTGTGCAGCGCTGTTAAACCCCTTTTGGGGTTTGCGCTTCCTTTTTTATTTTAATATGTATTTAGTGCTTCATTTTGTCTCCCCTTTTTTAAAGATTGTGACTACATTTGCTGTCTTTCATGCCCCGGGCAATCTCCCCTGTTTCGATAGATATTTGAATATTGTTGTTAGGGGTACCTAGCGCCCCTGCCCCTCTCAGGACCCATGGAGAGAGTTTCCACCCATTGTACCTAGCTCAGCCCCCTTCACTTCTTTCCCCGGGTTTTGGGTCTGTGTCCAGCACTTGGGGGTGTACCCCACCTCTTGTCTTTCTGAGCCCCTTCTTTCCCCCTTTTGAAACTTCTTTTAACTCTTTTGAGTTCCTGCAATTTCAACCCCCATTTCTTGTTGTCTCTCCTCCTTCCTTCCTTAGCCTGAATACCTGGTCCTTGACTGTTGTTTTCCTCCTGATGTGGCTGTATAACAGCTTCGGGTCAGATCTGGCTTTCGCTGCTATGTCGTTTTCATATTGTCGTTGTGTGTGTGTGTCCCCTCAAGGAAGGTTCCTTGATGTTGGTGAGGGGCTCTTGATTTAGGGAATTGGATCTGTGCTCCAGTTCCCCGAATTAAGCCTGAATGCCTTCCACATCCCCCCCCCAGGCGCTGTATAATCCTCCGGGTTTAGCGCTTCCCCCTTGATTATAATAATAATAATGTGTGTGTGTGTGAGGTTATTTACCCCAATCGTCTTAATTACCACAAAGTTCAGCAAAACTGCATTTTAGATTTTTGTGCACAATGTTATTGTCTGGGTGAGTGAGTAATTTTTTGTGAGACGACAACAAAGACTGTAACAATGTAATGGGAGGAAACTAATCCTAACGTAATAAAACTGGATGTAACGTAATGAAACTGATCGGAACGTAATAAACTAGTAACTATTGTCTTATGAAACTAGCGACATAGTGAAACTTTTCGTAACAGTGAAACTGGTCGTAGCGTAATTAACCTGGTAATAACAATGATTCTGGTGGTAACAATGGTCCTAACATAATGAAACTGATCTTAACATAATGGAACTTGAAGGTGAACATATATGTATTTGATACCAGGTATCCCCATATAAATGTATTACACTTCAGTACTGATAAGATTTTTATGTACTCACCCCCTCAAGGAAGGCTCCTTGACGCTGGTGAGGGGCTCTTGATCTAGGGAATTGGATCTGTGCTCCAGTTGGATCTGTGCTCCAGTTCCCTGATTCTTCCTCAGACCGAACCTAATTACCCCCCATTCTCCCCTCCCCTATCCCATCCTCCCCATCCTCCCCTTTTTCCATTCCTCCTCCTCCTCCTCACCCCTCCCTTTTGCCCTTCCTCTTTTTAGCCTTCGTGATTTCTCCCACAGGCGCGCTAGTTCCTAGGTAGGGGAAAGGACACCGGGGTCCATCCCATTCCGTTGAGGTTTCTTGGGTGGCGTATTTTTGCCGGGAATCTGGATTGCCTAGGGATGTCCCGATCCCTCCCGGTACCCCCGGAGTAGCTTTGGGTGTCTTTTGGGCGACGGGTGTATCTCTGGAAGCCACCTTTCGGATTCCGGGGGTGGTGGCTGAAGGAGGTATGCTTTGTGGCGGATATCCGGCCGCCCTCTCTTTTGTCCACCGAGGTAGCCCCGGCAGATGTGAGTTGCTACCCCCGGTTTGCTGGTTTACTGGCATGAAGGGTAGGGAAAGGAAAAGGGGTTCCATGCTGCATCTGCGCTACTAGCGGTGTCGAGTCCTCTTGGGCGCGGAGGGAGATTTCCGGCCCTTTCATTCCTCCTGGGAACTATTCCTCCCCGCTCCCCCCTTTTTTTATTCTTTTTTTTATTTTTATTTTCTTTTCTTCTTTCTTTTTTTTCTTAAAAACAAAAAGCAAAGGAGAAACCCTAACCATGGCAGCCCTAGTCCATGAAACCACACCCCCGGGCCCCTTCTTGATACCGCACCCCATTCTGACCCTGCCTTGTGTTTAGACCACTCTTCGACACTCCTGATGCCCCTGTACCTCTTGCTGGTGCTGTTTCCCTCACCCGCTTCAGGTCCCGGGGCTTCGACTGACTCCTTCGATTTGCCCTGAACTCCGCTCTCCTTTGACTATGCTTCCGGCTTCTCTCCCTCACGTACGGCAATTTTCGAATCGCCCACTCATTTCATGCCGACCAACTCCGGTCCTACTCCTAAACGCCAACGTCAATCTCCTGATGATGCTCCGTCGTTACCTTCCCATTCTACTCGGAAACGACCGAAAATGTCAAGCACTCCCTCCCACCTCAGTTTCGGACCACACAATGGACAAAATTTCTTTACTTTAAGACCAACTTCTTCTTCTCCCTACCTTTCTGACCATAGTATTGCCAAAGCGCTCCTGCGTCATGTTGGCAGAGATATTTCTTTTTCCGCTCTCAAGAGCGGTACGCGCATCGTCACTGTCCAGAATGCTACCCAAGCTCATGATCTTTCTCTCCTTTCAAATATCGATACTACTCCTATCACTATTGAAAAACATCTTTCTCTCAATTCTTGTATGGTACTGTCATCTGCCCCATACCATAGTCCAACAAATTTCCAGTCATGTGGCAATGACATTTTTGAACAGCTGGAACTCCAGGATCTCCCAATCCTCAAAGTAGACACTTATGCCCTTTCCCTCCCCGGGGCGGAGACTTTACCCTTGCAATGTGGCTCGTTTAACTTTTGACAGCCGAGAACTCCCGTCCTCTGTATATGTCGCGGGACATCGGTTACAAGTTCGAAAGGTGATACCTACACCGCAACAATGTAGAAATTGCTGGCGTTTTGGTCACCCAGCGAAAAAATTGCAGATCTATGGCCGAATGCCCATCTGTGGGGGCCGACGACCATTCTAATACATCTTGCAGTCAACCTCCATCTTCCCTTAATTGTAATAAAGCTCACCCTTCGTACTCCCCGTTGCCAGGTCTACTTAAATGAACGTGAAATCCTTGCCTCAAAGAGGCAGAAGGTCCCCCTTATGCTATGGCAGTTACTCATCTCCGCCTTCCAAGGGAGACTACCCCGTGTTTCTTATTCTCGTGTTTCCCAAACGTCCCCCCACTTCTGGGGTCCCATCTTCTGCAGCCTCCTCTGTTGTTACCCTCCCATAGCCACTACGGCATCTAATCCTTTTGCTGTCCTTGGCTCTGACGTCCCGACTACAACTCGGTCTGTTCTCACATCTTCGCGTCCTTCCCTCACAAGCCCCATATCGACAAGACCGTACGACACCTAATACCAATCGCCCCTCTACTCAGAAGTCCAAAAAACCCACATTGCCAAATCTTCTTTGCCCTTCCTTCCCTTCTTCCGCCTCCACACTTTAACCTTTCCAGTCTCTGTACCTATTTCTTCCCCTCTCTCGGGCTCTATTACAAGTGTGGAGATTCACCCTCCTCCTCGTACTATGCCTTCCACCCCCGTCCCCCCAATTTTCTCCCTCTTCTGTCACCTCCCAGGTTTCTGCCTCTTCTGTCCCCCCCCCCCATTCATCTCCAGTCCCTTACACTTTTCCCTCCCCCTCTACTTTGGTACAGTCCATTAACTGTCCCAATCTTTACTCACCCCCCTCCTCCTATCTCCCAATATGGTCTCCCATACATCTTTGAATTCAGAAACACATTGAAGCCATTTCAGAATATATTGCAGAGACAAAACCTTCAATGGACACTGATTCACTTCCTGTTCCTTCTCTTCCCTCTCCTCCATCTTCACAACCCCATTCCCTTCGCAACGTTTCCGTTCCTTCGCTACTTGAACATCTTCCAATGCCACCACACTTGACTTTTCTAACCCTCTAGTCCGTAGGTGCCTTTACCTACAGATTCCTGAAATTTTCTTCATCGCCAATCATGGCCTATTTACAGTGGAATATCCGCGGCCTCAGGGGTAATCGGGGTGAGCTTCAGATGTTGCTTTCCAGGTTTTCCCCTGTTGGTGCTTGCTTACAAGAACCAAAATTACACTCGGCTGTTTTCCCAACCTATCTCAGGCTATAATTTATTGAATTCTTCGGATCCTTTCTCAGATGGGACCTTTAATGAAAGTGCCCTTCTTCTACGCAATGATATTCCGTACTGTCAACTACAGTGGACCCCCGCATAACGATTACCTCAGAATGCGACCAATTATGTAAGTGTATTTATGTGAGTGAGTTTGTACGTGTATGTTTGGGGGTCTGAAATGGACTAATCTACTTCACAATATTTCTTATGGGAACAAATTCGGTCAGTACTGGCACCTGAACATACTTCTGGAGTGAAAAAATATCGTTAACCGGGGGTCCACTGTATTTGTCCATACCTCGCTGCATTACACTGCAGCCCGTATCCACTTGAATAAGTGGTTTACAATATGTTCTTTATATCTCTCTCCTTCTCGAGCATTTTCTATCCCAGACTTTGCCTTTCTTGTTTCATCCTTACCACCACCACTTCTGTTACTTGGTGTTTTTTAATGCCCACCATTTCCTCTGGGGGGGGGGGTCCCCCATTGTGACTCACGTGGCATCAGTTGGAGGCTTTTCTTGCCTCTCACCCCCCCATGTTTTTAAATACGGTACTCCCACCCATTTTGATCCTCGTACTCATACTCTCTCTTGCATCGATCTATCAGTCTGGGTCTTCCTCCACTGCACTAGACTTCACCTGTCTGTTCTTACCAGACTTACATGACAGCGATCATTTTCCCATCATTCTTACTTCTCCTTCCCTATTCACCACCTTTCCGTAGCCCTCGCTGGCAATTTGATCGGGGAAATTGGGATCTTTACTCACACCTCACTGCTTTAGTGAGGTTCCTTCTTCATCCTCCATTGATGAGCTCCTACACATCTTCTCGACATCAGTTTATAACCGCAGCTTCTCATTCTATACCCCAAACCTCAGGCAGGCATTCTCAGAAGTGCGTGCCTTGGTGGTCTCCTGCTTGTGCTCGTGCAGTACGTTTGAAACGTGCTGCATGGGGCAGGTACCGGTACAATAGAACCGCTGAGAGACTTGTTGATTTTAAGCAGAAGCTTTCGATCGCTCGCCGTGTCATCCGTGAAGCTAAAAGCACTTGTTGGCGAGACAAAGTTTCCACCATCACCTCTGCTTCTTCTATGAGTGCAGTCTGGAAAAAAATGAGGAAATTGAGTGGGAAATACTCTCCTGACCCGGCTCCTGTTCTACGGTCACTGGTGTTGATATAGCAAACCCTCTCGGACGTTGCCATTGAACTTGGCACACATCTGGTCCGTATTTCCCGAGGGCTCCATCTATGCCCCCGTTTCTTTCCTCAAAGTCTGCCAGAGAGTTAGTACCCTTGGACTTTTTTTCTCTCGGAGAAGAACAGTATATGTGCCTTTTACACTTTCAAGAACGGAGGCAACGCTCTCAGCTTGCCGATCATCGGCAGCTGGGCCTGATGACATTCATATTCGTATGTTAAAAACATTTACATCGGTCAGCCCTTGTAGTCCTCTTACACCTCTTCAATCTTATTTGGGGACAAGGAGTTTCTTCACCAGCTGTGGGAAAAATGCCATTGTTCTCCCTTCCGCAAACCGGGTACTACAGGACATGATGCCTCCCACTATCGCCCCATCGCTCTTACAAGTGCAGTTTGCAAAGTGATGGAACGCCTCGTAAATCGACGTTTAAAAGTGGTATTTAGAGACTCCCAAAAAGTCCTTTCCGCTAGTCAATATGGCTTTCGAAGGGGGCGTTTACCATAGACCCCTTACTACGCTTGGATACGTATTTCGTAATGCCTTTTCGAATAATCACTTTAGTTTTTTGCCATATTTTTTGACCCTTTAGAAAGGGATATGACACAACTTGGAGGGATAATATTTTGGCCCAGGCCCATTTCCTTAGGCCTCCGAGGCAATCTACCACCTTCCTTAAAGAACTTTTTTAACTGACAGACATTTCCGTGTTCGAGTCAATAATGTTCTTTCCCCGGACTTTTCGTCCAAGCTGAAGGTGTTTCCCCCAGGATGTGTTCTAAGCACAACATTTTTCTCCTTGCTATAAATGATTTGGGCCCCTGTTCTTCCACCCAATATTTGGTCATCACTCTATGTTGATGACTTCGCTATTGCTTGTGCAGGCGCTGACTGTCACCTTATTGCAGTTTCTCTCCAGCATGCGGTCGACCGTGTTTGCACTTGGGCCACCACACATGGGTTTAAATTTTCAAGTACCAAAACTCACCAAATTACTTTCACTAGACGCTCTGTTATCTCCGATCATCCTTGTATCTCTATGGCTCCCGTATCCCCGAACGTGATACAGTCAGGTTTCTAGGCCTTTCTCTTTGACCGTCGGTTAACCTGGAAAAACCCCACATTACCTCTCTGAAGGCAACTTGTCACAGCCCGGGTAAACCTTCTTAAAACCCTTGCTCATCTTTCCTGGGGAGCTGATCGTCGAACTCTGCTTCGCCTACATTTAGCCCTCGTTTTATCGAAACTCGATTAATGGGGACCAATTTATTCCGCGGCCTCTCCTGCTACTCTCTCTAGCCTTAACTCTATCCATCACCAAGGGTTACGTTTGTGCCCTTTGGGGCTTTTCGCTCCTCCCCTGTTGAGAGCCTCTATACAGAAGCAAATGTTCCTCCTTGTCTATCGCCGTGATGGCCCATTGCCTTCGTTACTATGTACGCTCTCACGATCTACACAATCCTTTCCCTTTATAGAATGGTCACCGATATTAGTAGACATTCTTTATTCGTTCGCCGCCCCTGTTTGCTTTCCCTCCCTTTTCTCTTCGCCTACATTCACTCTTGTTTTTCCCTTCAGTTACCACCTTTATATGTTCATGTAGCATCTCACTTTTCCCTACCCCCCTGGGAATTCCAGCTGTTCGGGTCTTTTTCTTTCTCACTCCCTTGCTCGAAAGCTCAACTGCCTACGGTGGCTTCCCGCTCTCTTTTTCTTGATCACTTCCACTCCCATTCTCATGCCACTGCTGTGTACACAGATGGCTCTAAGTCTTCAGACGGCGTCGGATTCGCAGCAGTGTTTCCGGACAGCGTCGTACGAGGGCATTTACTATCTTCAGCTAGCATTTTTACTGCTGAACTGTATGCCATTCTTGCAGCACTTATTCGTATCGCATCTATGCCTTTTTCATCATTTGTAGTAGTCTCAGACTCCCTTAGTGCCCCTACAGGCTAAAACGAAAATTTGATACATCTCATCCCCTAGTTCTCCGTATCCAACTTTGGCTACGCCGTATCTCTACCAACATAAAGATATTGTTTTTGTTGGGTCCCTGGTCCCTGTCGGGCGTACAGGGCAATGAACAGGCAGACACTGCTGCGCGGTCAGCAGTATATGACCTACCAATTTACTATCGAGGTGTTCCATTTCTGGACTATTTTGCTGCAATAGCAACCACCTTCGCACGCCGTTGGCAAAACGTTGGTCAACTCTGCTCGGTAAAAACTTCATTCTATTAAACCGAGCATAGGTTTTCTGGGCCCTCTTCTTGTCATCAGTGCCGAAGTTGGGAGACCACTCTCTCCCCGCCTTCGCATTGGCCACACTCGTCTTACTCATGGGTATTCATGGGGAGGCACCCTGTTCCCCTCGTGAGCAGTGTCAAGTTCCAGTATCGATTAGCCAATTCTGTTAAAACTGGCCCTCTCTATCAACGAGCATGCAGAATTTACCTCCAACGTCGTCTTCGTTCTACTACTCTCTCTTTACCTTCCCTTCTTGCTGATGGACCCTCTTTAAAACCTGACTCTCTCATTGACTTCTTGACACGACCCGATTTACTCCACAAACTCTGATGATGCTTTTCGCACTCCCCTCAGCCCTTCTGGTTCAGTCTCTTGCTGCCCTTTACCCTTTCACCATCCACTGCCCCGCTGTTATCCGTAACCTGTTGCTCATCCATCTCCCTTTTGCCACCTGATGCCCTCACTTCCTTCCTGCCCTGCAGCGCTGTATAGTCCTTGTGGCTTAGCGCTTCTTTTTGATTATAATAATAATAATCCAGTTCCCTGAATTAAGCCTGAATGCCTTCCATCCCCCCATAGGCGCTGTATAATCCTACGGGTTTAGTGCTTCCCCCTTGATTATAATAATTATGTATTCACCTATTTGTGGTTGCAGGGGTCGAGTCATAGCTCCTGGCGCTATTATGTTCGTCAGTCTAATTACAATATGTGTAATTTACAATGGACAATGTTCATAAACAATGCATCGAATCGTCACTGGACTGCATTTTTTTTCATGTTATGGATTAAAGTTTATCATTTATATATTTTCTTAAGTTGATCATTATGAAAGTATTTTATAATTACAAAGTAAAACCCAAGGCTAAAAATATAGAAGAAAATGTTCTAATCTGACAGCTATGTAAGTTTTTATTTAGTTACGGGTTCATATTCCTGGAGAGGCTTTCTGGGGGTCAACGCCCCTGCGGCCCAGTCCGTGACCAGGCCTCGTGGTGGATCAGGGCCAGATCAACCCAGGCTGTTTACTGCTGGCCGAAACCAAACTGACGAAACGAACCACAGCCTGGCTGGTCAGGTACTGACTTTAGGTGCCTGTCCAGTGCCTTCTTGAAGACAGCCAAAGTCTTTTGGGTAATCCCGTAGTTTAGCGTTTTCTTTCTGATTATAATAATAATAGTTTAAGCACTTCTTTTTGATTATAAAAACACTAATAATAATGGTAAAAACCCTTTATGCATGCTGGTAGGCAGTTGAACAGTCTTGAGCCGATTTATTTCCACTGGGTTCCTAGCCAGTTATTGAGAGCTCATAAAACGGGACAACTAAAATTTTTTTTTTTCCAAACAAATTTAATAAAACTTCGTCTCTTTTTTTCATTATTAAAAAAAGAGATAAGTAAATTTTGCGAATACAAAAATAATTCATAATGTTTCAGGTAACAAGGAGATATAAATACTAAAGTTCCCTTCCTTATACATGTAAAAAAATCAAGGACCAAAATGGAAATAAGTCACGTTAATATTTTTTTAGTTATCCTATGTAATTTACACTGTGTATGATAATTGTACTTATGTGTACTTGGCCTAAATTAAACTTCCTTATAACTTTAAGAGTTTAGAAGTGACTCGAGCTGAAGACTGAACGATGATATATGGAGATAGCAAGAATAACACGTCCCCTCCTATTATTAAAATATTCTTTCAATGATAGCATCTTGACTCGCTAATGATCAACCAGACGACAATAGTTGTTTTATAATACCCCTTTCCCGGTATTATACTAACAGTGTTATCACGTATCATGAGGTGGTTATGTGATGCTTTGTAAAACACCTCCGACTCTGCTTATTGACAAGTAATGTTCTATCAGACAAGCCGAGCCTCAATTAGCTGTGGCAATAACGTCGCGAAAATCAATCGCAACATTATGAAGTTTCTATATTTTATTCCTACTGAATAACATTAACGACAGCTAATCTTAGATATACTTGGTAAATTGAATTTATTACATTCATTTTAAAAAAAGGGTTTTAGCATACCATTTGTTGTATAGCCCTTGTGGCTTAGCGCTTCTTTTTGATTATAAAATAATACATACCATTTTAATTTACAGGACTATCAATGATTAAGCTCAAATTTCCGTGTTGTTTATTAGCAGTTCCTGGATTTTTTTAAGCACTTTGTCTTATCAGCCATCTCCCTCCACCCCCTTCCCACAACCCCACACAATTAGAAGCACGCATAAATTAACATTACAATGGATGAAAGAATACCTAGAAAGGCGGGAAAGACAGAGTGTTTGTTCATGAAGAGGTTTCGGGGCAGACAAGAGTGATAAGTGGGGTTCCACAAGGACCAGTACTGCGACCAATACTGCGACTGTTGTTGTTGTTGTTGTTGTTGTTTTGTTGTTGTTGGTTGTTGTTTTTTGGTGGTGGTGGTGGTGGTGGTGGTGGTGTGGTGGTGGTGGTCTTTCGTCGTCGTCGTCGTCGTCGGGGTCGTCGTCGGGTCGCGTCGTCGTCTACGTGAAGTCCCTTTTGTCGGATGATGTGAAACCAATGAGGAGAATAAAAAGGGGATAGAACAAGGAAAGTCTTTGAGTGGAATTAATCAAGCAGCAGGACTGGCCCTGGTAAGTGGTTACTAGAATTCAACAACAGCAAATACAAGGGTTTTGAAAACTGGGGAAAGGAAGAGAGAAGACCAAAAACTAAGTCATGTAATGTTTGTAACTGCTTGACAAAGCTCCCCGGGGAGCGACCCAAACCCGCCACAATAAAATGTCACATTAGTTGCATCTTTGTCTGCTTACCTAACTCAAAAATGGTAATGTTAAACGCTAACCCATGTGGATCATTCGGCGCAAGCCGTGATTTAGGCTGTACCAGAGGCGTTAACGGGTACACGTGGGGACCCTTGAACGTTAAAAGCAAATGATTCACAAGGATATCAGGAACTCAGACTCGAGCTCTTTTTATCATATATAGTAAGTGCGCGCACACACATACACAGTTGAGTACACACACACAAACATACACACAGGGATTTAACATAAGGTTTAAGGAAGTATTTTTCAGTGGAGACGAAAGGCTCTCGGAAGTCAGAACAGGGGGGTAAACCAACAAGGTTCCCAACAAGTAAAAATAAAAATACACAAGAGAAGGAGGTGAAGCTGTTAAAACCTATACCTAAAAAGGGGGGGTGGGCTGGAATCTCCGGGGTCCTTAGAGGGGGGCAGAATGCTGTGTGTGCCAAAACAACAATTTTCAACCACCACTGAATCTGGGTACTACTTGAAGTAGGAAAGCGGAAAATGCAGTCCCATTTTTAAAAAAGGGGAAAGCACAGCACAACACAGACCTGTCACTGACGAGTATGTATGAAAGTAGGGAGAAGATTACAGAGAGGGGTGGACCCCTGAATGGAACAACTTTAAAAATAACTACCCGGATTCACGGAGGGAAAGTCCTGTGTCACAAACCTGATGGAGTTTTGATTAAATAAAATAATTTTTTTTTTTAAAAAAAAAAAAATTTTTAAAAAAGTAACGGGAAAAAAGGGGGGAAAAGGGGGGAATTGCATTTTCTTTGGGCTGCAAGAAGGCCTTTACACAGTCCCTCAACAAGAGTTTTTTTAAAAAAAAAGCGGAAGGGGCCCCGCATGATAAAGGGGGGCCGCAAGGAAGGGGAAACCCGGGGGGGCAAAAAAAGGTGTGCGGGTGCATCCCTGTGGGGGGGTTTAGGGGGGGGGGGGGGGGGGGTATGGGGAAAAAATTTGGGGCATTTTCTGGTGCCCCGGAATGGGTTTGGGTAAAATTTGGGGGGAACAGGGGGGAAAAAGGAAGGGGGTGAAAAAAAAAAAAAACCCAATGGGGGAAAAAAAAGAGTTTTTGTGCCTTTATTGGGGTTGCCCACCCAGGGGATTTTTGAAAAAAGGGGGGGGAAGGGAAGGGGGGATTTTAAAACGGAAAAGTTGGGGGGGGTTTGATTTCAGGGTGGGGTTTTGGGTTTTGGGGTTGGAGGGAATTTGGGAAGTTTTGGGTAGATTTTGAGGAGCATTTGGGGGAAGGGTGAAAATTTTTGGCGTGGTTGGGGGGGGTTTTTTTGGGGAAAGGGTTAAGAGAAAGGAGTTGGTTTTGGAGAAATTTGTTTTTGGGATAATTTTTGTT
>NW_026467643.1:0-13354 GCF_026875155.1 Cherax quadricarinatus
GTGGCGATTCCTGACTATGGAAGAGGGGACATCCAAGACACTTCAGCTTTATCAAGTCACGATACCTGTCGAAGGTGTGAAGAACACCAAGTTTCATGCAACAAGCAAGGTACGTTACGGATTTCTTGTAGTACAGGGGACTGCGCAGTTCTTGAGTTGCAAGGAGTTTGTAATCAACCTATAGTCGGCAGTTAGGTGCGGACTTTTGAGTCCACAAAAAGTAAGTTTGTCAACCATCAGTGAATGAAATATGCTCACATAACACCCCCCTAGGAGAAAATTTATTGTTTACAAATTATAACTCATTTCAGCCCTTTGGAGGAATGACTTCGACAGCTTCTCAAGACCTCGTCTGCAGGGGTGGCTGTGCAGGCGATGAGCTGTCTTTCTAAGTTAAGTTTCCCTATACAAAATGTATAAGCTTAGCTGGTAAAACCATTTCTCAACATATATATATATATACACACACACACTTAACAATTCGCAAACAGGTGAAATTATTTTATGAACATTGTCTCTACGTCCACAGCAGGACTCAGACCTTCAAAACTCTGTATCAAAGTATACACATACTTTACCAGGGAGCTAGACATCGTGGTTGCAGCCAACACGTCAGGAGCTTCCAGTGCTGCAGAAATGATAGGAAGTCCAAGCCGATCCTTTAGGGGATGGGAACGTTTTTGCTTGAATGAAGAGGCAGGAGACCTTTGTACCATAAGCGGACCAGGGGATTTTGTGTCGCTTGTTAGCGATTATTGGTGTGTGTGTGTGTGTGTAATAAAATAAAATTTAAAATTTTAATATATAATAAATATATATATATATAGATATAAATATAATATATATATTTTATATAAATATATAATTTTATATATATATATATAATATATATAATATATATATATATATGCAAAACAACCACTCTGAAAGAATAGAGAAATTTCCCAAACGCTTTCGTGACTACTCACATTATCACATGATAAAGTGAGTAGTCACGAAAGCGCTTTGGGAAATTTTTCTATTCTTCAGAGTGGTTGTTTTGCATATTCTGAAATCACCTGTTTTCTGTGATCTTATTGCTATATATATATATATATATAATATTATATATATATATATAAATATATAATATATATATAATATATATTTTATATATATAAAATATAATAAATATATATAAAAATATATATATATATATAAATATATATATAATAAATATATAAAATATATATATATATATATATATATATATAATATATATAATAATATAATATATATATATATAAATATATATATAATATATATATTTAAATATATATATATAATTTTAATACACAACAAATATAAATTTTATATAATATAATTATAATATATATATAATATAAATATATAATATATAATATATAAAATATACTTATACTTTATATAAAATAATATAAATTTTATAAATATATATATATTAAATAAATATATAATATATATATAAATATGGGGGCACCAAAAATACTGCATTTTTTTAATTGTAATACCCACTAGGCGATAGGAGAATAATCTTAAAATAAGATTAGTAATTCTTTTAATAAAAAAAAATTAGGATACCGAGAGCACGTTAAGAGACACGAGAAGCTGCGGTGGTCTTTAGTTACCCAAGAAAGATAAGTGAAGAATTAGTGTCTTCCAAAGAAATATTGTGAACACAACAGGTGTTTATACAATACCTTGTAAGAATTCTGGTAAGGTTTTCTTTATCAGACTTGGAGAGAGGTTTGAAAGACGGCATTGAATAACACAACAGGTCTGTCAGATATGAGCAGAGACACCAGTCTTTTTAAATATAGAGGAAAGATCGCAAATTCACGGAAGGATTATTTACTCATTTTCCTCTAAAAAAATGGTTTATGGGAAAATGGAGTTGAAACTGCTTAAATCGCATTCTCAACCCTTAACATTTACATTTTCCGTTTCCCAAAGACAGGGTAAGTCAAAATTTTGGAAAAAATGTATTTACACACAGTCATCACAACTCCTTTTACTGTTCAAAAGTGCCGCCAGTAAGAAATTTCATAATATAGACTTAAAGCATCTCTTTGCCAGAAATTAAAAATTTGGACCAATAATGACCAGGTTTTATTTCAGATTTAAAAAGCGAAAAAATCTTTCGAATCCCCCTATAGATAGAAAAGCGTTTAAATATATACGATTAATATTTGTGACTTCCCGTTTGTTGGGGCAGCCAGGAAGACCTTACAGAGGTTAACTATTTTTGTTTTTGTTTTTATCCCGTTTTCTTTTTCCCCCAAAAAACTTTCGATTTTCTTTCGTTCGAAATTCAAAAATCCCTTTCCTATCGAATTAAAAATTCAATGTATTGCAAGAAAACATAATGCCCGGGCAATTTCCAAAAATCCCGAGCAAAATATCTTAAAGTTGCAAAAAAAATGGTTTTTCTTATTCGCGACAGTGGAGGGTAATATAGTATTTTATAACAAATTTGACCACTTTGGTTATAAAATAGTGTAAAAATTCAAATTTCCGTTCACTCTAAAAATATGCGCTTTACCGAATGTTTCAATATTTAATGGCAATGTGGAAAAAACTGTGTATATTTTCCAAAAATTTCGTTTTATATGTAAATAGGGGCCATACTGTATTTAAAATATTTATGTCATAAAAAAACGGAACCTGCGTCTGCGCAGACGGACTCCCCTTTTGGTTTTTTGAATTGGGATACAAGTTAATATAATGGGAAGAATTTTTTCGTGCTCTAGGGGTTTAAAAATTTGGGGTTGACCCCCTCTCAAATAGGGGTGAAATTTTGGGGCATTTCCTGCATGACTTGAGATATCAGACGATGGACAAGAAAACCCCGGGAAAACCCAATAACCTCTAGATTTATGTATAATTCGGGCCAGTGTTTTCAAAAATTTTTTAGTTAGTGAGGTTTTTCTGGAAACACTTAATATCCAGTCAAATTGGTGAGTGATATTAAGATATATTTTCCTTCTGTTATGTATATGTGAATTTATATATAATCATTTTTTAATATACAGTCCACAAATTTATATATTTACCAGTATTCCTGGTGTATGTATATTTCATTTAATTAATAGGTCCATAGCAACTTGTGGTTATGACAGTGGTAGGTATCGAAGGGGGACATTTCTTGCGACCTAGGTGTCCCAAATTCCTACTTGTCTATGTAACATTGATAAATAATAATTATCTTTGTTATCATTTACTGTTATGTACATAATTAGTTACATTCAGATAAATGCAATTTTCCACAGCTAATTTATTTTATGGCCAGGAAAATAATCAGTTTAGTTTTTGTGTGGGTAAATTTGTCGATACAAATATTTTTTTTTTATTTGGATTATCATCTTAAAAAACATATAATAATTTTTTTCTTAAAGCACTGTAGACAATTTTAAAACTAATACAACCGCAAAAAGACAATGGAAAAATAGTGATAACTTTCTCATTTATATACTATTTTCTAATTGCCTGAGCTGAGCGAACCCTCAACTACTACACGGCTTGATGCCAAGGCCGTGCAGTATTTGGATCGCCTTATCCAATCAGAAACCTTGCTCGACTGTCACTAGTTCAATCTTGGAAGAGCAAATGACATGTACGGGTGCTCTCTGCTCAGTTTTATTTCGACCACTGCCAAAAATGCTTTCCGCAAGATTGCTGTAAAGATCCTCTTTTTAACGGCTTCACTCTGACTGATATCTCCATGTGAATATACATGTACAATTATGAATCTGTACATTTATACATTCGTAAGTGTTGCATATATAAATACAAACGTGCATAAATACATATTTGTACATACATATAACAAATACATATACATACATCACTCACATACTGCATAACTTCACATATGTATACACATATCCATAAGCAAATGTAGAAACAAATGAATGGATAAACATGCATTGAATACATCTGCACAGGCATAC
Organism: Cherax quadricarinatus; assembly: GCF_026875155.1. Taxonomy (NCBI): domain Eukaryota; kingdom Metazoa; phylum Arthropoda; class Malacostraca; order Decapoda; family Parastacidae; genus Cherax; species Cherax quadricarinatus. The sequence continues at coordinate 3,969 of NW_026467643.1, forward strand.
GTACACACATATCTGTACATATATATATATATATATATATATATATATATATATATTATATATATATATATAAATATATATTATCAACACTGCACTAGCCAAGAGTCGAACTCATGCTGTTTTGGCCCGCCTCATGGTGAGAGAAATGCATGACGCTTTAGACCACTAGACCACACAATCCTTAACAAAGGTGCATCCAGCCAAGCTGGATGTTGTACCTACCATCGAAGGACATACGGTGGGTACAGCATCTAGCTTGGGTGGCTGCATCATTGTTAAGGATTGTGTGGGCTAGTGGTCTAAAGCGTCATGCATTTTCTCTCAAGATGAGGCGGGCCAAAACAGCATGGGTTCGACTCCTTGGCTAGTGTAGTGTTGTTATTGATCAATACCACTTGTTCCGTTTGTACAATTATATATATATACATATATATATGTGTGTGTGTGTGTAATTTAATGTGCACAAACACAAATACATTGGCAAAATATATCAAAGATTACGAATCTCCTACATCTCCTCTGAAGCCGGACGCGAGCCAAGTATGCAACAAGCTTTTTTCTTCACGGCCACGCTGAGGCGCTGAAACATGAAAGTGGCCGCTCTTGGGTCCCTAGTAGTGTCAATGAGTCTGGAACCTAGTTCTTCGAGGAAATGTGTGGCGTTTTTTTCCCCCATGATCCAAAGGTCTCCGCTCTCACTTTGACAAACTGATACTGATGGATTGTTTCTGTACCTGCTGATCTTGTACTCCTCCTATGATCCGGAGCACCTTCCTGTTGCCCAACACTGTAATGAATGTAGGTGTCAGCCAGCCTAGACACATAGGTATAGTCCCATGCTCAGTGCTTGCCATTCTTCCAAGGGTAGATGGTGATCCCATTGTGGCGGTAAGTGGGACTGTGAGTATTGTTGAATGCTAGGAATAAGGGCCTTCTCTTGGCTGGCCACCCAGCTGTAGCAAGGCTCCTCTTTATAATGCCATTGACTTCATTGTGACTTGCCTTTGGTTTTAGAGCAATTAAAACCATGTAGACAATATTGATCAGCTTACTTGTCGCTGCAAATACATGTATAATCCGAGTGAATGGGGCAGTGAGGCGGAGAGCAACTGCAGTATGGAGGGTCTTTGGGTCAAGCGTGTTCCCATAGCCAAAATGGGAACTGTTTGGAGGAAGTCACTTAGAGTGAGGTGTACTCACAGCTTGGAGACAAGCAGTCTCCCTGTTGAATGTCGTAACCCTGACTGTTGGCATGTTTGTAAGCCAGTGGTTCACTCATATAAATATAATATTATAAATATATATATATATATATATATATATATATATATATATATATATATATATATATATATATTATATATATATATATATAGTTATATTGTGTGTGGTGTGTGTGTGTGTGGTGTGTGTGTGTGTGTGTGTGTGTGTGTGTGTGTGTGTGTGTGTGGTGTGCATGGTGTGTGTGTGTGTGTAAGCATGATGTGATCATCACTCTATCCAAAGGACCAACAATTCTTAAACACCAGTGGAACAGTGTGTACTTTTCCTGATTATGAGAGCATACATGGTCGTGGAGCCTCAGAGGGTTCTGTTCTCAGAGGACTGGGCATGGTGATACAGGATCGAATCTTGGCTAGCCACAGTTCCGTTAATGATTCAAAATAACTTGTTTCATTATTTCATTAATATACAGATTGCTGGTGAAGGCTGGTACCCAAACAAGATGAAGCTGAAATTATCTTGAGGCTCCACGACCATGTATGTTCTTACATCAGGGAAAGCATGCTCAGTTCCATTTGGTGCCTGGTGTTGGAGAATTGTTGGTCCTGTAAATAGTAATGCATACATTGTTCTGTTCTAAGAGGGTTGGGCATGGAGATGCAGGATCGAATCCTGGCTAGCCGTGGATTAAGGCGTCATGAGTTTTCGCCCACCATGAGGCAGACCAAAGCAGCATGGGTTCGAGTCCTTGGCTAGTCGCAGTGTTGTTATTGATTAATTATATATATATATATATATATATATATATATATATATATAATATATATAATATATATATATATATATATATATATTTATTTATAAATATATATTATATATATATATATATATATATATATATATATATATATATATATATATATATAATATATATATATATATATATAGTATATATATATTATATATGTATTGTGTGTGTGTGTGTGTGTGTTTGAATATTCAAATGACTTCAGGAAGAAATCCAATATATTCTTCCTTGAAGACTTTTTATCCACTTCTCCGAGGTTATGGGTCCCACAATTTACACTAGAGGTGAACCCCATCTTACATATATACACTTATAAATTAAATATTAATAAAAAAATACTGCTAGGGCTTGGCACACATTTGAGGTGATGCAGGAGGTTTGATGTAGATAGGCAGTATGAGATAGCGGGATAGATAATGGAAGATATAGGGATAGATATAGAGAGCCTGGCCCAGATAGAACTGAGAGCCAGGGTCACGTCTGAAAGAAACCATCTGGCGGCCAGAAGACCAATTACAACTTTCAAAACTCGTCGCCCTTGTTTGAGTAGCTTTAGAGATAATGAGTGTCCCCTTCCTTTCTTTCCTCTACCCCTTCCCCTCCACCTTCCCATTCATCATCCACCCTTCCCCTCCCCCAACAACCTAGCCCTCCCCTTCTTCTCCCTACAACCTCGCCCTCCCTTTCCCCTCTCCCGACAACCTCGCCATCCCCCTTCTCCCCCTACAATCTCGCCCGCCCTTTCCTTCCCTCTATAACCTCTCCCTTTCCTTCTTCTCTCTCTACAATCTCGTCATCTCCTTCCCCTCTACCTACAACCTCGTTACCTCCTTCCCCTTCCTCTCTCCCTAAAACCTCGCCCTCCCTTTCTCCCCTCTCTCTACTTACTAGCCCTACACCTTCAGCCTCCCCTCCGTCTCCTTCATCCTCCTCCCTTACACCCTCCTTTTCTCTTCCCCTCTCTCCCCACCTTCCTCTTCCCTATCCTTCCACTTCCATCCTTCTCTTCCCCCTTCCCCTTTTCTATCCGATTCTGATTCAGAAAAAATGAGCGAGTGAAGAGGGGAGAGAGAGAAAGAGAGAGAGAGAGAGAGAGAGAGAGAGAGAGAGAGAGAGAGAGAGATTGAAAAGAAACAGCTGAAAAAAAAGCCATTTGTGAGTTTGTCTTGGATTAAAAAGACAGAGAAAGTGAAAGAGAGAAAAAAAGAAAGTTGGCAAAGTGAGTGAGAGCTAGAGTTAGAGAGTGTTTTCGAAAGGCGTGAATTCTCAAATAGTTCTGGAGAAAAGTCGTGAGGATGAGCATTCATTAATTCTGGCAAGATTAAAGATTTTATCAAGATTGCAATCAAGGCTGGGAAACGGGGTGGAGGGAGGTTGCCTTGACGCTGGAGGAGGGCTCTTGATGCAAGGAACTGGAGCAACTCTTCCTTCCTCCCCATTCATCGAAATCAAACTTCATTCCTTTTCGAGAACAATTCACCAAACACCTGCAGTTGGGAGGACCTCATGACGACGTTCTGGACCATTGTCAAGTCACAAATGAGAAAACACCCAGAATGTGTTCACGATTCTAACATTTAAAGTGAAAAATTAATGACTGAAGGTTTTTCCAAAAGCTTCTTGATGCGGAAGATCATGTTTAGCGTTTCCCCGTATATACGTACACTAGCGCCTCCTGGCGGATATCCTTTGAATTTTCTATTTCTTTTGGATTCACTGCTCTAGCGGAAACATTAATATTAATTTATTCTAATTTTCACTTTTCGATTATTTATATCCGTTGAAATTAATCAAATAATCACAGAGGGAAGAGTGGATTTATATTTTATTTTGCTTTATTTGTTATAAATCCACTGGAAAAATTATGATCCGATGCTGACTGTTCTTCAGTGTGAGTGGGACTCTCGAAGCGAGTAGGCGCTCTTGATCCAAGGAATTGGATATGCCTATGCTATTTCTTTGGTCGAATCTGATTGCCTCCCACCCACCCAGGCTCTGGTATGGGCCATGTTAGTTTAGCGCTCCCCATGAATGCAAATTATATCAGTTTAATTATATTTTAGAACTGTGTTCAAATTTAAAAAATTTTTTGGACAACAAAGTATCATCTCTTCTTTTCCCTTTTTTCTTGTGTTCTCTTCTTTCTCTTCTTTTTCTCTTTCCTTCATTCTGCATCTTTCTTATTCCGTTCCTCTATCCTCTCTCTAACTTCTCAACCATTTATCTCTAGATATTCATTCCTTCCCTTCCTCTCTCCCCATGCATCTATAATTTCCCCTTTCCATGCTTCTACTCTCTCTCTCTCTCTCTCTCTCTCTCTCCTCTCTCTCTCTCTCTCTCTCTCTCTCTCTCTCTCTCTCTCTCTTTCCCTGCCCCACCTCCTCCCTTCCCCCTTCCTATCTTCTCCACATCCACATTTCCCTTTCTCTGTTTTCCTTCTACTGCCTCCTCCCTCCATTCCTAATGTCGTCTTTCATCTCTCCCTCTCTCTGTCTTTCCCTCACTCCCTTTTTCATTTACCCTGTATTTTTTTACTACTCTTTCCTCCAGTTTTTCATTTTCTCTTCCTCTCTCCTCTCTTTAGTCCGTCTATACCTCCTATTTTAATCTCTGTCTCCTAACCTTATCCCCTTCCTCTTCTTTCATCATCGATCCTCCATCTCTTTTTTTCTCTTCTCTCTATTCTCCTTCCATCCGCCACTTCCTCTTTCAATGCTCTCATTCCCTTCCTTAATAAGTCATGTTCTCTCGCACTTCCTGTTCTCCCTCCCATCACTCCCACTTTTCACCAAGCTTCCATCCATATATCTCCCTACCCCCTCTCTATTTCTCATCCGTTTTTCCTTTCTCATTTTCTTCCTGCTGTTGCTTGCTCCCTCCATCTCTATTTCTTATTTCTTACTCCACTCCACCCCTCCATTTCGCTCCTCCTTTCACACCTCCATTATCCCAGGGAGTTATCAAACATCCATAAACGTATGAATAAAAAAAGATGGAGGGTCGAATTTCTTTTCATCGTAGACTCTGCTACCGAAACTCTCACCTGTGTGTGTATGTGCGTGCCTGTGTGTGCGTGCGTGTGTTTTCGTGCATGTGTGTTCGTGCGTGGGTGCGTGTGCGCGTGCGTGTGAGAGTAAGTGCGTGGGTTTCTCTACATCTTCCTCCCCTCAAGGAAGGCTCCTTGACGCTGGTGAGGGGCTCTTGATCTAGGGAATTGGATCTGTGCTCCAGTTGGATCTGTGCTCCAGTTCCCTGAATTAAGCCTGAATGCCTTCCATCCCCCCATAGGCGCTGTATAATCCTACGGGTTTAGTGCTTCCCCCTTGATTATAATAATAATAATCTACATCCTCCTATCTCTTATGCGCTGTTTCTATCTGCCTCTTCTCTTACTCTTCCCTCTCCCTGCATTCTGTATCTCCCTCACGCTTCAACAACTGCTCTTTCTCCCTACAAGTCCGCGCTCAGGCCAATAATATTGTCTTGAAACTTGGGCGACACACTACTATCGTCTCCCTTATAATGGAGTCTCCCATTAGAAGTTAGTCTAAGTGGACGGAGATTATATATATATATATATATATATATATATATATATATATATATATATATTATATATATATATTATATATATATATATATATATATGCAAGGAATTCGCGAGAGCATGCGAAATACACACAAACACTGATCTCTGGCTGAAGGAGACTCGAACCTACGAACCTTAGGACAAGGTACGCAGTGCTTTACCAATCTACCCACATTGGACCAATACCTTGGCGTGTAGCATCCGCTACACGTTTGATCCAAGGCAGCCAGCTTTCAGGGAGAAGGCTTACAGCTTTTCATCTCATCCCCTGCATGCATCAGCCTTGTTCAAATCTCTAGTAAGGCTGATGCATGCAGGGGATGAGATGAAAAGCTGTAAGCCTTCTCTCCTGAAAGCTGGCTGCCTTGGATCAAACGTGTAGCGGATGCTACACGCCAAGGTATTGGTCCAGTGTGGGTAGATTGGTAAAGCACTGCGTACCTTGTCCTAAGGTTCGTAGGTTCGAGTCTCCTTCAGCCAGATATATATATATATATATATATAATATATATATATATATATATATATATATATATATATATATATATATATATATATATATATATATATAACAAATTATTTTTAAAGACGGTTTTCGACACGCATGTGAAATACCAACAGATTCAGTGAATTAAATACTGAGGTGTCACCCTGAGGTTTTTGATAGATTGGGCGATATCAAATTTTATTTGGTAGGATTGAGGACGAATCCCAGTGCTTCTGTTTTTATCGCACCTTTGAGATAAGCTAGCAAGGGCTTCTGTACAAGCTCTAGCTCTGCCATCCAAGAAGCATGTGTGGAGTTTGTTGCCAATCTGTTTATTGGCAACCTATCGCCAATCTGTTGATTGGCGATAGGTGACGAGGTGACTTCGGCACACAAACAGCATCGAAACCTTTGTGATAAAAGGCTCATAGGAGGAAGGGAAAAATGCTAGTGAAGTGCTCTGGAATACCTCTCAAAACCATATCTCTTATTATTACAGAATATATTATGCCTGAAGCTCAGTTTTAATACTGCATTTTTCTTTTCTGACATGCTACTGCTGCATGAGGACCAGCTGCACTGTCTTAGGGGAACCTAACTCTAAGGTGGTCTGGATAAAGCATCACGCAGGTGCTGATGCTGCTGATGGTCACTTTCACGAAGGTGAGGTGGAGGGCGTTACCAGTGCGAATAGGATTGATTCTTTCGTTCTTTTTTACAAGGAGCATAGACTGGGGATGAACCGACGGAGGACATAATTTTGTGAAGCGATGATACAACAAGACAGCCACTGCCACCACCATTATCTCTACCGCCGCCGCCACTACCACCACCACCACTGTCTCTGCCGCCGCCGCCGCCGCCACTACCACCACCACTATCTCTGCCGCCGCCATTACCAGTCCCTGCCCCGCCACCGCCAATACAACCATTACATCTACTACCACCATCATTTTCACTATTAAAATCACACTACCATAACCACCACCGGCACAGTCACCACCATTGCCACCACTACATTAACTTCACCGTCACTCCTTTTCCCACTGTCAGCACTACCACCACCACCTTCACCACCACTACCACCACCACTACCACCACCACTACCTCTGTTACCACCATTACTACCAACGACGTCTACATCGGCACTAGAACTCCGACAATCCACTCCTGCAAAGGAGTGTGTTGACTGCTACACAAACCCGTGCCAGGAAAGAATACGCAATTGAATCAGCTGCGAAGATCAAAGGTATGTAGATGAGGGCAGCGATCAAAGCTCAAGAGAGAGAGAAGAGACAGAGAGACAGAGAGAGAGAAGGAGAGAGAGAGAGAGAGAGACAGAGAGAGAGAGAGAGAGAGAGAGAGAACGTGTGAGCCAGTACATGTGCGTGTGTGTGTGTCTACGAGAGAAAATGGAGGAAGATCAGAAATCTTATATTTCGAGAGGCTAATGCTTTTTGCAGCTCAGAACGTTTTTCCCTGCACACTCTTGTATACAAAACCACTCACCTTGCTAGCGCAACAAACCAAATTTCCATAACGCATTCATCTACACAAACTTCCTGACGGATTCTTTACTTTGACTCTATTTTTGTGTCCATTAAGCGTTGACGAGACGCCGCTGAGTCTCGGTGTAAAGTAAGAAGACCAGCTAGGCCCTTTCCTTGGAGGTAGACTAGCAGCCTTTGGAAACTGTCTTGTGATGAGCGAATGACTTTGAGATCGTTAAGGGGAATCCGGGAAACTGTTTGAAATGTAGACGATGAAGAAGGGACTATACGAGGTGTTCTGCAAGACTAAGGAAGCCTTTGGAGAGGCTCTTGTTGTAAGGGGTTCTCTTGGAGACTGTTAAAACGATTGTGGGGTCATGATCTAAAAGACTGTTGCCGACAGTGCTGAAGAAAATAAAAATAAAATTCAGAAAGAACTTTGGGGGAATCGTTTCGATCTATTTAGATCTTTATCGTCTCGTGGAAAAAATCTTAACAAATCGAAAAGTTCTGCAGAATGTGAGGCTCCGCCTTTCCATATTCCAGACTATCAGAAATGAGGATGATTATCCTGGAGATCATTTTATCTTCTCCATGGCTTCCTGACTGCTAATTCTTGCCTGAAAGATAACGTGAGATTTTCCAGTGCGTTTAAGATACCCTGAGACCCAGGTATCATCGAATGTTCTCTGTAAGCAGTTCTGAGGTTCGATAAAGCCAGGGAGATCTCACGCAGAAGCTTATGAGACATGTAAAAGTTTAATACGTCGTATGAGCTCACACACTCTGCACCCTGGATAAACTCCACTCTCTCGAGTAAGGAAAGATAATTTATGCAAACGTCTAGATTCATCTGTGTCGTTATTTTTTGTTGATAGGAGTTCTGGCTCAGTTGGTAGAATGTTGGCTTGTAATTGACTTGCTATGAATATATATATTATATATATATATATATAATATATATATATATATATATATATATATATATATATATATATATATTATATTTTATATATATATTATATATATAATATATATATATATATATATATATAAATATATATATATATATATATATATCGTGCCGAATAGGTAAAATTGGTCAATTAGCAAGAACTCATTTAAAAATTAATTTTTCTAAAACTTTCTCTTATACGCTTAAAGATAAATGTTCTCATTTACGTTAATGTAAAAATTAACAATTTTATACCAAAAGAACCATAGAAAATTTACCTAAACTTATTAAAACAAGTGCATTTTGATTTTGACTAATCCGACTAAATATTTTTTAGACAAGTTTACAATATTTTAATAATAAACATAAAAAATTTAATTTTTTTTTCGGTTAGGTTCAGAATGATTTTTGCGAAATTATTGCATTCACAAATTTTCGCTTGCCTTATTCGGCAAGAAGAGCGTTGCTATTTAAGCCAAAATTTCAAGTTTTACCTATTCGTTGGTAGACAGCAGCGGTCCAGAGAGGTACCGTACTGCCAAGTGAGTGTAAAACGGAAGCCTGTGTTTGTTTTACATGATAATAGGATTGCTGGTGTCTTTTTTCTGTCTGGAAGACATGCAAGATTTCTGGTACGTCTTGCTAATTCTACTTACACTTAGGTCACACTACATATGCATGTACAAGCATATGTATACACACCCCTCTGGGTTTTCTTCTATTTTCTTACTAGTTCTTATTCTTGTTTATTTCCTCTTATCTCCATTGGGTAGTGGAACAGAATTCTTCCTCCGTAAGCCATGCTTGTCGTAAGAGGCAAATAAATGCCCCCT
>NW_026467644.1:0-13248 GCF_026875155.1 Cherax quadricarinatus
ATAAAAATTATCACGGGGAGCTTTCCCAATTCAACTTCACTAACAAAAACATAAAGTGGACCAAGTAAACCAAGTCCTAACTGATATAAGCTGGGAAGATATACTAAGCAACACAGACCCCAACTTATGCCTAAACAGATTAACTCGGTGGCACTCGATGATGCACAAGGCTTATTCCTCTAAGAAAAAGGAGGAGTAGATGTAAAATAGAAAGAGACAGGCGCTCCCTTTACAGGCGACGGAAAAGAATAACAGAGCGGCTAAAAGAGGTCAATATATCTGAAATGCGTAGGGAGACACTGGTCAGAGAAATAGCAAGCATCGAACTTAAGCTAAAAGAATCCTTTAGGAGTCAGGAATCGCGGGAAGAACTAAAAGCCATAAATGAAATCGAAAGAAACCCAAAGTATTTTTTCTCCTATGCCAAATCAAAATCGAGAACAACATCCAGTATTGGGCCCCTACTTAAACAAGATGGGTCCTACACAGATGACAGCAAGGAAATGAGTGAGCTACTCAAGTCCAAATATGAGTCAGTTTGTAGCAAGCCACTAACCAGTCTGAGAGTCGAAGATCAAAATGAATTTTTTATGAGAGAGCCAGAGAATTTGTTTAACACAAGCCTATCCGATGTTATCCTGACGCCAAATGACTTCGAACAGGCGATAAATGACATTGTGAAGGCTTACTCAGCTCTGTAACAACTTCAGACAGTATTACCAAAGCTGGCTCCTCCTCAGGAAAATTAATGAAGAGAAAAAGAACAAAAACTGACAAACAAACAATTTATTATTTAGAAAATATAGAATATAAAACACTTAAATATGAAATATTAATCCTTCTTTAAAGAAAATGAAAAATGAAAAAAATATAAATGATATCCGAATTCAATGCTAAAAACTTGGGTATCTGGTGTTGGTGACACTGCGTGTTGTTGCAATCGTAGCCATTGCTGATGATGTGGGGGGGGGTCGCAAGTGTTGGTGACAACCCACTGGCTCGTTCTAGTGGCGGTAAATAATCTTTCCCGATGACAGGAGATCAGGTTCTTGACCGCTGTAATGATGAGGGGTTACGTCCTGATCCTTCATACATGTGCACAGGCAAGTAACTACAACCTGGGACGTCTCCAGGATGTTAGTCTGTCTCCTTCAATTTTACTCGTTGATTGACAGGTGACCCTCTCTGTCATCCAAGCTGAAAAGAGACAGGTTACCCACTGCTTAAGAAATCACTCTCCATGGTAAGTACAATACCTAAAAGTCGTAGTGATTATTACAACAGTCAACTTAGAGCAAGGCTGACAAGACTAAGTTTTTTAAATTGGTCAAAAGTGAAGCTTTCAACCAATAATCCACTAGAATACAAGGCAGGCATGTATTTACAGTAGTGCTGGGAGCTGTGAGTCTAGCGATTTACTGTTTGGACCGAGCCCCACACGTCACCTTTCTGGGGGGGGGGGAAGAAGGGGGGGAAAGGGGATAGGAGCTAGACTGACCCTACCTTAACAAGCAACCGCAATCAAACTATTACTTTGGGGTGGGGGGGAAAAAAAAAGGCGGGAACAGGGGGAGCTAGACTTCCCTTTAAACCTTAACAAGTACCGGCAAGAAAACTATCACTTTCGGGGAAGGGGGAAAAGGGGGGGGGATAGGGGGAGCTGGACTTACCCTCCCTTTAAAACTAGTAGCCGGCAATGAAACAATATGTTACTATATCGCTACTCCTATCTATTGAACTTTTCCCTCACTCTCCCCCATACCAAGACTATAGTCAAGGAGTATAAGACGAATAGGCGAGGAAAAAGTTCTAACATGGGAAGTCGCGAAGGCAACAAATCTTCTACTAAACTGTCACGACTTAACCATCAGAGAAATAATTGGATGAACCATTGATATACACAATATGGAACTTAAAAACCCTGGAGTGCCAATGCCCACCTCAAGAGCGACTTTTGGGTTTCCCCTTAAAAGTTTCTAGGTATATCAAAGGTTTGTGGTCAGTTTTCTAAAATGAATTCTTTTCCCAGCAAAAAATTTAAGTTTGGAGATACCGCACACAAGGGCTAAACATTCTTTTCTATTGGGGAGCACTCGTTTCTGCGGGAAGGAGTTTCTGGCTTAGGAAGTATACAGGGAAGTGAGTACCATCATGGTATTGTAGTAACACCGCTCCTAAGCCAGTATTGGAGGCATCAGTTCTTAAAAAAAATGTTTTTAATTATCTGGAATCTTAAGTATAGGGTTTTTCGAAAAGATACTTTTAATCTCATTAAACTTTTCCCGAGCTACGTTCGAAAGTTCAAGAGGTTCCTTCACAGACTTTTTAAGGAACTCGGATAAGATGCCTGTAAGATCAGTAAGGTTTGGGATAAACCGCGCATAAAAATTTACAGAACCAAGAAAGCTACGCATGAGCTTCTTGGGGAATTTGAATTCTAATAAAGCTTTGATAGTACTGGGGAGAGGCTGCAGAGTGTTATTAGAAAGTATCAGTCCAAGATATCTAATCTTGTTATACCCAAGGAAGCATTTTTTCGGCTTGGCATGAGGCCATGTGAGTGTAACCTACGCAAAACTGATGTTAATGTTTGGATATGTTCGCCCCGTGTGGATGTCATTACGTAAATGTTATCAAAATAAACTGAAACATTTGGCATATTACCCAAGACCCTTTCCATCAGTCTCACGTAAGGTAGCACAGGCAGTTACCAAACCGAAGGGCATAGTTCTATTTTGCAATCAGTCCTTGGTGTGTTAGGAAAACGGTGTACTGCTTAGAAGAAGGATCTAACATTACTTGATGATATGCCTGCGCAATATCAATCTCGAAAAGAAGGAAGGTCTAAAATTTGTGTAGATCGCTATCTATCAAGGGCATAGGTTCAGCATCCCACCGAGTTATAGCATTAAGGCCTCTGAAGTCAATAGCAAGTCTATATGAATTTAATCCTCCTTCTTAACCATGACTACGGGTGAGCAATATGCAGATACTGAAGGTTCAATGATCTTTATTTTTTAATAAATCTGTCTACCTCTCGTTTAAATGCATCCCTAAGGTGAATTGGAACTGGGTATAATTTCCGTTTGATAGGATTGTCCGTCACTAAGTCTTATGGACTACCGTGGAGGTAACACCTGGAATATCATAAATATGTCTAAAAAAGTTACTCCACATTAATAGTTCATGTCCCTTATGGTCATCCAAAGATTCATTAATATTAATGTTGGTTGCGCCTGAGTGGTCAAGAGTCACCAAGTCGTGTAGTTCTTCATCATAGTCTAAGTTAGAGGTGTCAATTACACACAATTTACATTCTTCGGTTGTCTTATCAAGTTCGTGTGGAAAAATAGTCAAAGTTGTAAAGGCGTTAACCGAATTTCTTGGGTAATATTTCTTAAGGATTTTTGATATGATAAAGCTTAGGTTTCCCCTTGACTTCTATGAGGTAGTCAACTTTCCCACAAATTTTTAATACTTTATATGGACCTTTCCATGCTACTAATAATTTATTTGACTTGATAGGCAAAAGTACCAGAACTTCATCTCCTACTTTAAAACTTCTCCTCTGACTTTTGGAATCAAAATAGGTTTTGTACTGGTCCATTGACAAGCTTAAGTTTTCGAAACAAAGTCAGAGGTCTCCTCAAGTTTGGAACTAAGGTCAAGGAGAAACTGGTAAGAAGACTGAACCTCAGCATTTACCTTCTCATTAGTCCGTAAGTCATGAAAGATGGACAGTGGACTTCTGGCCTGTCTACCAAAAGGTGAAAACCCCAGAGTCACTGGGAACTTCCCTCATGGCAAACAAAGCACAGGGTAGGTAAGAGCCACTCCTTAGGTTTAAGGGAGCAAAGTTTCCTAAAATGGACTTTAGAATCGAATGCTGGCGCTCAATCCTCCAATTACAGCTGGATGATAGGGTGTGGTGAAAAGAGGCTTCACTCCCAGAAATTGGTAAAAGATGTTGCTTAAGTCAGATGTGAATTGTGTCCCACGGTCAGGCAAAATTTCTCTAGGGATGCCCACTCTGGAGAAGATGGACAAAAGGGCTTCAGCCACCTCTGTAGTAGTTAGGCTTTAAGGGAACGGCTTCAGGGAAACTCGAAACATAATCAACTAATGTTTTAATATATATCTATGGGCCCCCCGATGAAAGTGGTGATAAAGGACCAACGATATCAATAGCTACTCTTCAAAAGGTACCATAAAGACTGGCATTTTGACCATAGGTACTCGCCTGGTACCTCGGAAGGATGACAGTTGGGGAAACTTTACACGATCTACAATAGGTAGTGACATCTGAGGACATTTTTGGCCAAAAATAGGTTTTTCCCTAATTTTAATTTAAGGTTTTAACGATGCGAAATGTCCGGCCACTGGCAGGTCATGAGCCATTTTAAAACAGTCTCTCTGCTTGACTTGGAACAACCAAGATGGGAAAAGTCTATCTCATCTGAATTTAATTTGAATACTGACTTGTACAAGATAAACCTTTTTTATATTTTAAATTTATATGAAAAGTTTTTCCTTTGAATAAAATTGATTTTGTTAGCGGCATTAAAGGCAATTCTGAAGAGATTTGAGATTAGATTTTTTCCACCGAAGTGGGGTAGTTTTTTGTGCAAACCCCCTATCCACCTGTGGACGGTAGCGCGAGAGCATATGGATAAAACAAAAGGCCTAGGAACTAGGCCCCAAAGGTTAACAGGAATAATTCTGAAGGGAGGGGCAATTACGTTGTAAATTGACAAAGGAGTCCTTCGATATATCTAAAGGCTTAAAGTCAGGGAAAAATCAAAGGATGGACAGTAGGAGAAGCCTGGGCTTTGGTCTGAGCCCTAGTCAAGACATTTATGGTATCGGAGGTGATATCTTCACTTTCATCTAACAAGTGAACCGGTGATCCTACTACCTCGCTTTCGAGAGTAGCATCACTGGTTTTTAATCCCACATGAATCTCACGAGACATTATCTCATCTGAACTTTCGAGGGGCTTCTCTGACTCTACAGGAAGAGTATCTGAAAAGCTTGTGTCCGCCTTTGATGATGAAAGGTCAACCTCAGAAGGAAGAATGGCACCTTTTACATTCCTATTATACGGAGCAAGAAGTGAGGGAGCTAGTACGGCTTCAGACCAACCTGTGAACCATTTAAGACCTAAAGGAAAAAACGGATGGTAGGAAAAATGTCCGAACGGCCCAAGTAGTCTGAAAGTATAGCAGAGGAATGAGTTTCTTCAAGGTTAGGGAACAGCTTATCAGAAATGACTATACATGTGCCTCCAGTGTCTCGTAAAAGGTAGATACATTAAGTCCATTAACTGTTCCTGGGGCAGAAGGGTGCTTGGTCATTACAGTCTTTAAACATCTTCCAACTTTTTGGACCTTCTTAGAAGGACAATTTTGGACGTTTATGTCCCCTTAACACCCCACAAATGACAAACAGGAATAAAAGAAGTCATTTTAAACTTTTTCCCCTAGAAAGGGTTTGATTTCTTAAGGTCTGATGAACCCTTGCCCTTAGGTTCGATCCCTTTAGGTTTTTATAGGAAATTTTGAGCCTCAGCATACAGGTCAGCAGCCTCAGCAACTTCCTCAGCTTTAATCAGGTTTTCGTTCTCGAAGAATGTTCGTATCTGATGGGGAAGAGCTGTCAGGAAATGGTCAGCAACCATGAAGTCTGTAAAAGATTCATAACTGTGATCAATTCCTGAACTCTCTATCCAAAAGTCGAACAAACGAAAGAGTGTTACCTGTAACTGCTGAAAGTTCTGGCTAGGCTGTAAGGTGGTATACCTGAAATCTTTCCTGTAAGAATTAGTGGTTTTTTGATATGCTTTTAAAGGGTTGGCCTTCTTCAGTAGTTTAATTACAATGATATCCTGTGACAAAATTGCATAGATATTCAAAGCGGTACCAGAAAATAACATTCCTAACCTGGTAACCCAGGTGTCAGCAGGCCATTCACAGAGGGTAGCGGTATTTTCAAACCTGATAATGCATAAAGTTATGTCTTCCCCCTCTGTGAAGGGAGGTAAATTAGGTGTTGGAATATGTGCACTAGCTGCACGTTGTTCCATTACTCCATCTAATTGCTGTTGTGAGAAAGTTAACTTTTTATTCTTTAATTCAAGGCGAGCTTGTTCAAGCTCGCGATCCTTTTCTCTCTCCCTTAACTCATATTCTCTATCCTTTGCTCTTTCCTCAAGTTCCCTTAATTTAACTTGTTCTTCACATACTTAAGCTCTCTCCTCACGATCAACTTTATCACGCTCCTTTTTGTCTTCTCTCTCTCTCTTTCTAACTGTCTATCTTGGTTTTCTCTTTCTTGTGAGTTCATTACCTTGTACCTAGTTCAGCCATCAAAACTTTGGAGCCCGGTCCCTGGACCCATTGTGTACCTCTGTAATCTGTAAATACCTTTGTAACTTGTCATGATTGTGACTAGACCTACCTGGAGTTCATTACCTTTGTAAATTGTGAGTTCATTACCTTTGTAAATTGTGAATTCATTACCTCTGTAACTTGCTCAGCTATCAAAACTTTGAGGCCCAGTCCCTGGACCCATTATGTACCTCTGTAATCTTTTGACTACCGCCCACAGGATGGGTATGGGGTGCATAATAAACATATTAAACTAACTAACTAACTCTTTCAATTCGATCTCTTTCCCTTTTATCCTCTCTTTCTCTTTCTATTCTCTCTCTTTCAAGTCTTTCCTGGATTTTAGCACTAATGAAAGATTTAAAATTTTTCCCTGTTATTCCTAACTTACTTCCAGCGTTCATCCAAAACTGGTATTCCTCCATATTTGCAAGAATAACTTAAACTACCAGGGGAAAATGAAACGGGTATTAAAGAAAATGGAGGGTTCAATTCCTGCTCCGCTCAAACTGTAAATAAATCAGAGGACTCGATTCCTACTTCAATTAAACAATGTATTAATGAAAACGAAGGGTTCTATGCCGGCTCCGAGCAAACAGTAAGTAGAATGGGGTCCCTTGACCATCCAACCTTCTCACCAACAAATCAAGAGTGTTCTATGACAGTTCCCTTGATATAATAAAGAGCTCAATGAAACAAATTGTCACTGGAAAATCTCGGGTCCATAGAGTCTAATCCTCCAAAGTGTTTCAAGCTCACACAAAATTTGGTGGCAGAATTAAATATTATATCCTGCCTGGCTTGACTTACAATAAATTGAGACTATAACAATCACCAAATCTTTTAAATACCTGTACTGTAGTCCTACCATAGAGAATGATCACTCATGGCTGGTGGTAACCGTCTGTGGTATGCGGCATTGAAGTTCCAATGGTAGATTCGAGATGGAGTTGAATCTTGATTCTGTAGAGTTGATCCTGGCAAGGTCGCCACTTGTGAAGGCTTACTCAGCTCTGTAACAACTTCAGACAGTATTACCAAAGCTGGCTCCTCCTCAGGAAAATTAATGAATAGAAAAAGAACAAAAACTGACAAATATAAACAATTTATTATTTAGAAAATATAAAATATAAA
Source organism: Cherax quadricarinatus (assembly GCF_026875155.1). Lineage (NCBI taxonomy): Eukaryota > Metazoa > Arthropoda > Malacostraca > Decapoda > Parastacidae > Cherax > Cherax quadricarinatus. The sequence goes on from NW_026467644.1 coordinate 7,521, forward strand.
ACACTTAAATATGAAATATTAATCCTACATTAAAGAAAATGAAAAATGAAAAAAATATAAATGATATCTGAATTCAACGCTAAAAACTTGTGTGTCTGGTGTTGGTGACACTGCATGTTGTTGCAATCGTAGCCATTGCTGATGATGTGGGGGGGGGGGTCGCAGGTGTTGGTGACAACCCACTGGCTCGTTCTAGTGGCCGTAAATAATCTTTCCCGATGACAGGAGATCAGGTTCTTGACCGCTGTAATTATGAGGGGTTACATCCTGATTCTTCATACATGTGCACAGGCAAGTAACTACAACCTGGGACGTCTCCAGGACGTTAGTCCGTCTCCTTCAATTTTACTCGTTGATTGACAGGTGACCCTCTCTGTCATCCAAGCTGAAAAGATAGACAGGTTACCCACTGTTTAAGAAATCACTCTCCATGATAAGTACAATACCTAAAAGACGTGGTGATTATTGCAACAGTCAACTTTGAGCAAGGCTGAAAAGAAAGTTTATTATTGGTCAAAAGTGAAGCTTTACAACCAATAAATCCACTAGAATACAAGGCAGGGCATGTACTTACAGTAGTGCTCGGAGCTGTGAGTCTTGTGATTACTGTTTGGACCGGAGCCCCACACGTCACCTTTTGGGGGGGGGGGAAGAAGGAGGGGAATGGATAGCGGGAGCTAGACTGACCTTACCTTAACAAGCAGCTGGCAATCAAACTATCACTTTCGGGGTGGGGAGGGAAAAAGGCGGGAACAGCAGGAGCTAGACTTACCTTACCTTAACAAGTAGCTGGCAAGCAAACTATCACTTTTGGGGAGGGGGAAAAAGGGGAGGGGGGATAGCGGGAGCTGGACTTACCCTACCTTAACTAGTAGCCGGCAATGAAACTATTGTTACTATATCGCTACTCCTATCTATTGAACTTTTCCCTCACAGACATGCCCATTCACTCTGCCCCCGTATCACTAGCTTTTACCACCTATGTAGAGGGAGCATGGACACGGGGGTCATCCCACAGTTACTAAAAACAACAGACAGAGCCCCACCTCACAAAGAGGGCAGTAAAGCAATAGCAAAGAGCTACAGACCGATAGCACTAACATCCCATATCATAAAAATCTTTGAAAGGGTCCTAAGAAGCAAGATCATTGTTCGCATTGCTATTGGGAAATGCGGACCTGCTGCGCAGACACTCCTGTCTAGACTGGCTTTCTGCGCAGTTTTCTCTGTTTTGAATATTCAAAATGGCAGATAGACATGGTCGCCATGTAAATATGGTGTGCGTCGAATTAGTTCGTGGTATGCTTACAATTCAGCGAGGGCAGGTGCTCCTGCCATACGATCATCGGCGAGGTATATGGTATACCGAATGAAGAATTGTATGGAGTAGCCATAAATGGAATTACAAGGATCTTCATCAAGTTTAAGGAGGAGGGCTTCTACTCCAGCATCGTTAACAAATATCAAGAGAGAAGACTGGCCGTGAACACTGTAGTGGAGGTATGCCTACATGATGTGTCGAGTTACATGACGTGGGTAAAAGTAAGGAATGTACCATTTGAGGCAACAGAGCATGATGTGGCAGCAGTTTTCCGTAACTATGGAAAAATCCACTCAGCTGCATTGGGAGTGTGGAAAAATGGACCTTATGAGGAGTTGCCTGAGGGAACATTTACACTGAAAAGCCCTTTAAACGGCACCCAAATTCCATCGTATGTGCTACTGGACGTCTTCAGGACTCAGGTCTACATGTATTACTCAGGACAGAGGAAGACATGCAGATTGTGTGGGTCTTATGACCATATGGCAGCCCAATGCCATAAGAAAGCAGGAAGGAGGGAGCAGATACCATTGTCTATAAGTCGACAGCAAGGTACAGAGGCGTCGGAAACTGGGGCCCCTCCCCAAAAACGCCCACCTTGTCGTTGGAGTAAGGAAGTTGATAAGGCAGAGGAGGCAATGAAAAAATTTGCATAACGTTACCGGTTGAAACAGAGACTGCAGCAGCGATGACGGGAATGAGTGATGAGTGTGAAGGACCACAGGATGGATTGCTGGAGGAGGTTATAAGCTCCTTTCTAAGTGAAGTTGAGGGTGGTCTGGAGGTAGCAAGGAGTACACACATGTCGGTGACATCACATAATGATTTGGTGGTTGGGGGAAAATTTTCGCACTAATGGCACTGTGCACACAGTTGTGGCAGAAGTACATAGGGAGGGAACGAGAGATGAAGAAGCATGTGGTGATGGAAGTTCACATAAGCGATCGGCTGGAACGTTGGAGATGGACGACGTCTCACTCCAGGACAGAGGGTCAGGGTAAAGTCTTGGAAAAAAGGGAAATGAGCCAAACGGGGGAGAGGGGAAGGTAAGGAAGGGAGAAAAAGTTCTCAAGACAAGGGGGGGGTAGAGGGGTTGAACAGGCCCGGCTGCCAAACGAGAACCTCTTCACAGGAAAGTATAGTGGGACATCTACCAAGGCGGAAGGGAAAGCCGCCGCTATTAAAAATAATTCAAGGTAGTAACAATTAATGTAAATGGGTTGAGAAATGAAGTGAAACGAGTCTGGATGGAATGGTTCCTCAGAGGTATAATGTAGATGTATGTTTTATACTAGAACATAATTATAAGCTGGCTGTAAATTATTACTGAAAGGTTATAAAATTATATGTGAGTGGGTCTATGAGGTTAAAAGAAGGAGTGGCTGTGGCTGTGAAGGAAAACAGTCCCTTACGTATAATAAAGTGGGAGGAGGGGGGGGGTGGGGGAGGGTGGATGGTGAGTGGGGTGAAACGAGAGTATGTTTTATAGGGGTTTACATGCCGCGGAGAGCACAGTCAGAATAAAAGAGGAATTTGTAAGAGACATTTTGTTGTAACATTTATGGGGGTTTTCCTTTAGTCACTATAATTGGAAAGGGGATTGGAACGTCATAAGGGGAGGGGACGTGGAGCCGAGGGGGGGGGGGTTTTGTGTTAGGGGCGTTACGCAGCGTTTTGCAGGATGTGGGGGGGAGGGGGCTTGGAGAATAGAGTTTACCTTTGTCAAAAGAGGTTATTTATCAGCGCGTTTTGATAGAATCTATACATCGGAATCAGTTTGTGTGAGGGAAGTAAGAACAGTGGACGTGGGTTTTCTGACCAAAGGGCAGTTTGGGTGAGCTGGATTGGGGGGATGTGGTTAAGATACAATCAGGGTTTTGGAAGTTAAATGCGAGACTAGTGAGGAGTGAGGTGGTGAGTTGGGTTTGGTGAATGGTGGCCAAATTTGTGGGGAGCCAGGGAGGAGGAGACAGTATCCTGGAGTGGTGGGAAAATAAAACTAAAACCAGGTATAGCGGGTTTTCTAAACGAAAGGGACGGGAGAGGGGGGAGGTGGAGGGATGGATTTCAAAATTATTTGGGAGCAACAGCTCAATGAGTGTTATGAGGAAGGGGAGGGAAGGCAGTACGAAAAGATATTGCTACTCAGAGATAGATTGAAGGAAATACATAATGAAAGATTTGATGAGATAAGGTAAGGGCCGGGATGGAAGCATACTGTGGGGAGATAAGCCTTCGGGAAGTTTTTTTTGAGAAGTTTTAAAATCGGGCAAAAGGAGTCAACTATTTTAAACATAGAGGTTAGGAAGATTTGGGGGGATATTATAAAGGGAAAATGCAGCGACAACTGAAGGAATGAGTAATTATGCTGACTATTGGTTTCAAAGAAGTGGGCAAGGGGAAAAGTTGGGATAGTTTTTTTAGGAAGGGGAAGGGGGCAAACCTTGGGGACGTGGGGGAGGAGATTTGTTGGAATGGATGGGGTAATTTGTATGGATGAAATAAAAGGGCAGTGCTCAAATTTAAGTAGAGAAAAGCTCCAGGAATAGATGGGGTTGGGGAATGATTTTTATAGAGTTCAATGGGACCATATAAAGTATTTTCTGGTACAGGTAATGAATTGTATGCTGAGGGAAGGTAAGTTAGGAATGACACAGCAGACGGGTGTGGTGTGTTAGTAAGGAAAAAACAGGAGGAAGAACACTGAACACGTACAGGGCCATATCTTTAATGTGTACAGACTATAAGATTTTTGCGAAGATACTAGGGAATAGGATGAAGAGGGTGATAGGAGGTATACTACATAAGGAACAGTTGGGGATTCCGGGACGTAGCATGAGAGATGGGCACAGCCGGATTAGGGAATTTTTGAAGGGTTGCAATGGGGTGGAATTTTAGGTATTGATTGGGAGAATGCATATGACGGTGTGAATAGGGAGTTTCTGGGGGCCAGTTTGAGACGTCTGTATTTTGGTGAGGGAGTTGTAAAGTGGGTTGAGATACTGTATTCTGGGGCGGTGATACAGGTGCAAATTAATGGTAGGTTGGGCAGGATTTTGGAAATGGAGATGGGTCTGAGACAGGGGTGTCCTATGTCTCAAATTTTGTTCGCATGCATACAGCACCCGTTTTATGAAATGGTTGAGGGAAAGGGGATTTCACATGGGGAGGGGGTGGGGTTTAATATGGTGGTAGGATATGTGGACGATACAACTGTACTGATCACTGGTGTAGAAGGATTGAGAATGTTAGGGAGGGTCTTGAAGGTTTTTGGGAGGGCGTCAAGAATGAGCGTCAACAGAGCTAAATCAAAATTATTAGAGATAGGTGCTTGGGTGGGGGGTGGAATGGGACTGGAGTTTGGATGGGAAGTAGCGGAACGGTTGAAAATTTGTGGAGTTCTATATATGGCTGATGAGCAGGAGGCTCGTCGAGTGAACTCGGAGTTGGTAGGAGAGAAGGTAGTGAAAAGGATACAGAGCCTAAGAGCAGGGGATGTTACTTTATTGCAAAGGGCGATTATAATAAATTCATTGGTGTATAGTAAAGTGTGGAATGTTGCTGTGGTGTATCCTTTATGGGTGCAGGAGATATGTGAGATACAGAGGAGGGCGCTCCATTATGTGTGGGGTTTTGGGAGGGCATGGCTCAGTAAAGAGGTGGTCATGTCAAATGTAAGAAGAGGAGGAGTAGGATTTTTGGCACTGGGGCCGAGAGTAAAGGCATTGTATGTAAAACAGAGGTTTGTGCGGGAAGGAGGGGTGAGAGGGGTAAGAGTTGGAAAAGTAATGGATGATGTGCGATGGTGGTGGGGAGGAAAGGAATTAACTGAATGTGAGACTATGCTTAGGGTATTGTTAGTCGTCAGAGAGGCAGCAAAACTTAAGGTTGGAAGGTTGGTGGAGATGAGTAGGAAACCAGAAACCATGCAAGGGGTATCAGTATACCCCTTGTATGACTGGGGTAAGATTTGGTATGATTTCCGGAAGCTTAGATTAATGCCGAGGGTGAGGGAGTTAGTTTATAGATTTGTAATGGGAATTTTAGCTTCAAAGTCTGCCTTGTGTGTAATGGGCTTGGTGAGGGAAGCGACATGCGAAAAGTGTGAGGAGCCGGAAACAGCTTTTCATGCAGTTTATTTCTGTAAAGAGTTGGGGGAGGTACGGTTGTGATAAGATAAGATAAGATAAGATTTCGTTCGGATTTTTAACCCCGGAGGGTTAGCCACCCAGGATAACCCAAGAAAGTCAGTGCGTTATCGAGGACTGTCTAACTTATTTCCATTGGGGTCCTTAAATCTTGTCCCCCAGGATGCGAAACCCACACCAGTCGACTAACCCCCGGACCTATTTGCGAGGGGAAAAAACAACAGTGTAAGAAACGTTCCCAAAGTTTCCACCCCCAAAA
>NW_026467645.1:0-12611 GCF_026875155.1 Cherax quadricarinatus
GTGTGCAGGTGAAAGGAAATTGGGCGAGTGGGTTTCAATGGGTAGAGGCATAAGGCAGGGTTGTCCTCTGTCTTAACTGTTGTTTGCTTGTATACAGGACCCTTTATATAGGGCAGTGGGGCGATGTTTAGGGGTGGTACGTGGTGTGGAGAATGGTGGGATGGGAATAATAGGGTATGTGGATGATACAACAATTCTAATGAGCAGGGAGGAAAGTTTACATGAGGTGGAGGTGTAATTGGTGGTTTTGAAGGTGTTACAGGTTTTAAAGTGAATGTGAGAAATCGAAATTATTGGTCTTGGGAATTGGGTAGGGAGGGCGCGATGGGAAACAGCTGTGCGTTGGTGTGTGGTGGATAGACTAAAGGTGTGTGGGATAATTTATATGGGGAATGCCGGGGAAGCACGGATGCTTAATTCTGGAGGGCAGTGGATAGGTTGGTGGGTAGGTTAAATGTTTTGAGACCCTTGCATTTGACGATACATCAACGTGTAATAGTGTGAATGTGATGTTATATAGTATGGTCTGGCATGTGGCAGCAGTTATATCCGTTGGCAGACCGGACATTAATAGAATGCTAAAAAGGTTTTTCGATATATATGGGGTTCTGGTGTGATTGGTTGGGTAGAAGTGTTGTTATGCTACGGTCGACAAAGGTGATTGGGTTTAATTAATATAAGATTAAGGGTTAAGTGTATATATTTGAAGAGGGGTTTTCCGAGTGGAAGTCTCGTGTGGGAAGGGTGTGCAGCATATATATGAGGAGGCACGAAGGTGGTGGTAGGATCAGAGATGAGAGAGTGTGAGGATGTGCTGCGAGCTTTATTGTATGTTAAGATCGTCTAGGATACGGGTAGGTGTTCTGGAGCGTGCTGTAGGGGTGAGGGTATGCAAATATTGAGGGATATACCCAATGTATGCATGGGGAATATTTGGGTAAGGTTGCGGTTTGGTGCGCATCAGACCAAGATGAGAGAGGTAATGTTTCGTTTCCTTCATGGAATTATTGCCGTCTGTGGTGCTTCGGGAGAGAGGGTTGATGGTGGAGACGTATGTAGGGGTGTGGGGATAGGGAGACAGCTTTTCATGTAGTATATTTTTGTAAAAATTTGGAGTGTATACGGAGTGGATGGGTGGGATTTTGAGGAGGGTGGGTGGGGAGGGATATCGTATTAAGGGCATTGAGTTTAGATGTGGGAGGTGTGGAAGAGTTGTGCAGCGTGCTTTGGTGTACATCATAGCGGATTTTGTTTTCGTATCATGGGCCATGAGGGGTATGGGGATTGGATGGTGCGAAGAAGGTATTGGCTGCAATAATGTACAAAACACTTAGTCGTAATAGGGGGGATATATGGAAGTAGATGGGAAAGGGTTTTTCCTGAAGGATATCGAAGTATGAATGTCAGAGGTTTTGTTGGCGGAGTGAGAACAAAAAAAAAAAAAAAAAAAAAAAAGGGGGGGGAATGTGTTTGGATTTTCAGGGTTGCACCGGCTCGTCTCAGAATTTGGGAATGTATGAGGAGTTCCATGATATGGTGTAAAATGGCAGCGTAGTTGTGGAGTGTGTTTTAAGTAAGTTTGTGGTGGTTTGTAAGGGAAAAGTTGTTAAGATTTTTATGGACATGGGAATGAGCAATATTTGTGTGCATGTGAAAAGTTACGGTCATACTCAGAATGGTATACTGATGTATGTTATGGATAAGTTAAATTTGGAATATGTTGTAATGTATTATCAGGACTGGTGGTTGTATTAAAGCAAAGGACATGCGGGCGTGATAAATATGTCTGTGTACCAAATGTACTGCTAATAATGAGATAATGTAATGTGTGTGATTTTTATCATACATCAAGTGTATATAGCAGTATGTAAGAGAGGAATTTCATGTACTCAGTATGGGTTGTATATTGGTATTTGGTGAAGTTCAATGAATATTATTGACGAGTGATGGGTATTTAAGGCGTGTTTGTACAATGTGTTAAGTAGGGTTAGGATGGTGAGGCAAGAACTGCTGCGGTCTGAAGAATAAGAATATAGTCTTGTTTAAGTTAATGTTTAATAGTAATGACTTTTAAATTTTTCATTATATGGTAGAAGAATTTTTGTTATTTAAAAGGGAAATTATTTTTTGCAAAATTTACTAAATACGTGATTGTGTAATTTCGCGTGGATAAATTTAGTGATTTCATTTGTAGATATGTAGTTAGGGAAATAGTACAGTATGTATGAATGGGTGGAGAATGTAGTGTATCAATGGAAGTGATGGGAGATGTATATGTATGAGGTGGACAATGTAGTTATGGAGTGAGGTGGCAAATTGTAGTGTATGGAAGTGAGGTGGGACGAATGTAGTGTATGGAAGTGAGGTGGGACGAATGTAGTGTATGGAAGTGAGGTGGGACGAATGTAGTGTATGGAAGTGAGGTGGACGAATGTAGTGTATGGAAGTGAGGTGGGACGAAGTAGTGTATGGAAGTGAGGTGGGACGAATGTAGTGTATGGAAGTGAGGTGGGACAATGTTGTGTATGGAAGTGAGGTGGACGAATGAGTGTTTGGAAGTGAGGTGGGCGAATATTTGTTATATTAAATACTGTGTTTTGTTTTTCTGTGGTGAGGTGTGGAGATTGTTATTTTTAACCTTTATTTGTTTCGTAATTATTGAGGGTTACGTATTATGTATTTGTTTATGAATTTTAAATATACAACAATATAAGTGTGTAAAGAATTTTTGGATAATTGAGAATGTCTTCGTACATACAGTTTTATGTAAAATGTCAATACCTGTGACATTCTTTGGGTTATATTGCATATTGTGTTTATGGCTGCAATTTTGGATGTAATAAACCCACCTGTATATGAAGCTGTGGACTGTCTTTAGTTTAGTTCTTATGTATAAGTTTAGTGCTACGGTAGAGAATGTGGAGTTTTCTTTTGTTATATATAATGGATACGTTTCATTGCTTACATTGTCTACATGTATAACTATGTATTGCGTTTTTCAATAAAATATAAAAAAAAAAAAATTACCAGACCAGGTTAACCAAGTCTGGCTACCAACTACGTGGCCGCTGATTGGTTTCCTTTTCAAGTTTATTAAGTTGAACAACGATATCAGGTTAATCCAAGTTCACCTGCTGTAACTAAGAAAATAGTGTCAGGGATTAAATTCACTCAGTGAGTTCTTCCTCCTCATTATTATGGTGACAGTGCCGGGTATAATATGGTTCCTAGTGAACAGGATGTTCACTAAAATCACTGCACCCACCCACCACTGTCTTTTTACCAACCCTGTGGTAGTTGGTACTACTAGCCCTCCCGTGGCTACTAGTAAGCCAATGGTGGCTGGTACTACTAGCCTTCCCGTGGCTGCTAGTAAGCCAATGGTGGGTGGTACCACTAGCTCTCCCGTGCCTGCTCGTAAGCCAATGTTGGCTGGTACCACTAGCCCTACCGTGGTTGCTAGTAAGCCACTGGTGGCTGGTACCACTAGCCCTCCTGTGGCTGCTAGTACGTCATTGGTGGCTGGTACGACTAGTCCTCCCGTGGCTGTTAGTAAGCCAATGGTGGCTGGTACCACTAGCCCTTCTGTGGCTGCTAATAAGCCATTGGTGGCTGGTACCACTAGCCCTCCTGTGGCTGCTTGTAAGCCATTGGTGGCTGGTACCAGTAGCCCTCCCGTGGCTGCTAGTAAGCCATTGGTGGCTGGTACCACTAGCCCTCCCGTGGCTGCTAGTAAGCCAATGGTGGCTGGTACCACTAGCCCTTCTGTGGCTGCTAGTAAGCCATTGGTGGCTGGTACCACTAGCCCTCCTGTGGCTGCTTGTAAGCCATTGGTGGCTGGTACCAGTACCCCTCCCGTGGCTGCTAGTAAGCCATTGGTGGCTGGTACCACTAGCCCTCCCTGGCTGCTAGCAAGCAAGTGATAGCTAGTACAATTGATCCTACCATTGATTTGATCATACAGTCCACCGATGAAAGCTGCACTACCACAAACACAACATCCCTTCACAGTGAATCTGATTCAAGTGACCTGGAATTCTAACATGAATTCATATCTGATAATAATGATCATGAAATCTTAATTGATCCCCATTGCAATAAAGAAAATATTAACCTTCTAATTGTGGGTCATGCGGACTCAGGCAAGTCCACTCTTGGCGGATAAATATATCTAAGCAAGTCAGTAGATACAGCGACTATAAAATAGTACCGGAAAGAGGCCAAACAAATGAACATGGACTCTTAATATTTGTCATGGGCCCTTGATTCATCCCCTGAAGAACGTTAAAGAGGAACAACTCTTGACATTGGCAGGGGAAATTTTGACACAAGTGCAAAACGGATTACGCTTTTAGATGCTCCCGGACACCAAACTCTTATTCCTCGTATGATTTAGGGGATGTACCAAGCAGATGTAGCGCTCTTGGTCGTCTCAGTAAGATCTGGAGAGTTTGAATCTACTTTCAAGAAATAGAATTTCGCAACAGAAACCCTCCAACTTCTTAAAACAGTGGGCATCAATAGTGTTATTGTTGCTATCAATAAAATGGACGACGAAACCACCTAGTGGTCAGAGGACCGCTTTGAATTCTATAAAAATAAAATGTAGGAGTTCTATAAAAATACCGGATTTAAAAACAAAAACAGTAGAATAACTTTCGTTCCTTGTTCAGGTTTAACCGGGGAAAATATCAAGAGGATGTCTACTGCTTGTTCTTGGTATAAAGGTTAAACCTTGTTGCAATATATCAGCAATTTACCCAAATTCTAGAGGCAGATAAAAGACCCACTAAAGTTGCCAGTATCAGATTTCTCCACCAAAAAGAAAAATGTATCTGGTCGCATTCACTCAGGATCATGTTGTGTTGGTGATAAACTCATGATAATGCCCACCAAGACCTTAATAACAGTCGAAGAAATTTACCAAAATAACCAAAAATGTAGCGAAGCTGCCAGCGGCGACAACGTCAAGATCAAATTTAAGTCATAAGACTTAATTAACATCAAAATTGGTCATATATTTTGTGATGCTAAACTTCCATGTACGACAGCAAAATTTTTTGACGTTATGTTAATAATAAGAGATAAGAAGGAAATCATAACAGCCGGTTACTAATGCGTCTGTCATTATTATTTTTTTTTATTATCACACTGGCCGATTCCCACCAAGGCAGGGTGGCCCGAAAAAGAAAAACTTTCACCATCATTCACTCCATCACTGTCTTGCCAGAAGGGTGCTTTACATCCAGTTTTTAAACTGCAACATTAACACCCCTCCTTCAGAGTGCAGGCACTGTACTTCCCATCTCCAGGACTCAAGTCCGGCCTGCCGGTTTCCCTGAACCCCTTCATAAATGTTACTTTGCTCACACTCCAACAGCACGTCAAGTATTAAAAACCATTTGTCTCCATTCACTCCTATCAAACACGCTCATGCATACCTGCTGGAAGTCCAAGCCCCTCGGACACAAAACCTCCTTTACCCCCTCCTCCAACCTTTCCCTACCCCGCCCCCACCCCGTTTCCCTTTTCCACTCAATGTCCCTTTTGAATCTTCGTTTCGCTCCTTCTCTCTACTTCCCGAACCACCTCACAACCCTTCCTCAGCCCTTGGGGAAACATTTTGGAATCCCGACCTCCCCCCTAACTTCCAAACTACGAATTCCTGATTATTTACCCACACATTGCCCTCAACAGACACTCCACTGCCTCCACCCTTCCCCGCTCAAATTATCACCCAGCTTCACCCCATATAAGAGCTTGGTAAAACATCTCTCAACTTTTTCCTTTTTGCCCCCAAGGAAATTTTTTGTTCCACATCCTAAGTGACCACTCACTTTTTTTCCCTATCAATTTATGTTTCACTCATTTTTAGCCCCCATCCGTGAACGTCACTCCAAATATTGAATACTTCCCCTTCCATACCTCCCCCTCCAATCTGATTTCAATTTTTCATCCCTAATCTTTTTTTTTTACCCCTATAACCTTATCTTTCCTGTATTCACCTTTAATTTTCTTTTTTGCCACCCTACAAATTCATCCCCAATTCTTCAAAATTTCCCCCAAGACCCAGGTCATCAGCAAAGCAACTGTGCAACTCCCATTTGTGTGTTTCTTTATCTTTAACCCAGCCTCTGTCAACCCCATTAAAAATATATTAAAAACCCGGTGACATCACACCCTTGTCTAAAGGCCTACTTTTTCTGGGGAAAATTTCCCTCTTTCCTACATACCTAACTTAGCCTCACTTCCTCGTAAAAACTCTTCCTGCTTTTATAAATACCCCCTACCCCAAATTTCAAATCTCCCATTGCCCCCCCATCCCCCCGCATACGCCTTTCCAAACCCTAATCCACAAAGCCTTTTCCTTAAATTAAATCTGTTCTTTTTGTTTCACTGTAAACACTGGTCCACAAAACCCCCTACCTTTCCTAAACCCCCTTTTTTCGCTATTATTCCCGTCTTCTTTAATTCTTTCAATAATAAATCTACCCAAAACTTTACCAGTTTTACTCAGCGATTTTTTCCCCCCCTAATTTTTGCACTTCTTTTTTCCCCTTTGCCTTTTTAAAAAAAAGAAATGCATGCTCTTGCATCCCCAGGGACCCTTTCCCTCTTCCTACATTTATTAAATATTGCACCAACCACTCCAAAATAAACCCCCCCTTTTTTCATTTCTACTTTATCCATCAATCCCCCCTGCCTTCCCCCCTTTATTTTACCCAGCCCACGAAATTCCCCCCCACCCCAACTGGGTCTTCCTCAACCTACAAGATGTTATTCCCCCTTGCCCTAAACAAACACCTTCCCATTCATAAAAATTTTAACAATTTCCCAAAATATTCCCCATCTTTTCCCCAAAACCTCTAATCTCCCTTTAATAACTCCCCTCCCTTTTTTAATGACAAAACCTTTGTTTCTAGGCTTTTTTAATTGTTAATCTACCCAAAACTTTTTTTTTTTTTCCCAACAAATTTGGGAAAAACCCCCCCATTCCCTAGTTTTTTTTCCCAACTCTTAAAAAATTTTTTTTCCCCATTTTTTTTTCCCCCCTTTTGTTCATACAAAAAAACGTCCTCCTGGAAACCAAAAAAAAAAACCCACAAAAACCCCCCAAAAAATAAATTTCCCCCCTTCCCCCCCCCCCCCCCCCCCCCCCCTTCCCCCACCCAAAAAACAAAAAAACCCAATCCCCCAGGCAAGGTGAAAAAAATTATACAAGACTGGCGCTTAAATGCGAAAGCAAACTGCAAAAATGCTGGAATGCGGGAATGCGGGAAAACACTGGAATGCGGAATTCTGGAACTGCTGAACTGCGGGAACTACTGAAACGCTAAAACTGCGGGAATGCTGGAACGCGGAACTGCTGAAATACAATGACTTTTGAACAAAAACCATCCAACTTTTACTCGAAAATTTTTTTCTGAGGATTTTTTTTTTTTTTTAATTATATGATTTATTCTAAAGTGATTAACAGTAAAAAATAGAAGCCCAAAAAATGTTGGGGTGCTAGTGGGGGGGTTTATTGCACCCCAACAACACCCGCAACTACCAAACCAGGGGTGGTAGTGGCCCCCCAACAACACCCGAAACTAAAAACACCAGGGGTGGTAGTGGACCCCCAAAAAACCCCCGTAACTACCCCACCAGGGGGGTAGGGCCCCCAAAAACTCCCCACCTTGATTCACCAACCTATTAAAAATTATTTTATTTTATTATTATTATTATTATTATGAAAATTTTTATATTATTATTTTTTTTTATCATTTTATTATTATGGTTTTTATTTTATAAAATTTTTATTATTTTTATTATTATTATATTTTATTTTATTATTATTTTTATGAAAATATTAATATTAATATTATTTTATTATTAAAATTATTATTTTATTTTTATATTATTATTATTAGGAAAATTATGAAAAATTATTATTATATTATTATTATTTTATTTATTTTTAAAAATAAAAATAATAATAATAATAAATAATATAATATAAAATATATGCCTTCTTCTTCTTTTTTTTCTTCTTTTTTTTTTCTTATAATATATAATAAAAACAATAAAAATTTTATTTTTATTGTTATTTTTTTATTATTGTTTTGTTGTTATTATTATTTTTTATTTTTTTTTATTTTCAATTTTACATTATTTTTTTTATTATGATTTTATTTTTGTTATTAATTTTATTTTATTATTATTATTATTATTATTATTATAGTGTATAGTGTATTTTTTAAATGTTTTGCTGTTATTATTTTTTTTTTATATATTATTTTTGTTTTATTATTATTTTATTATTTTACTATACTAAGATTAAAAATAATAAAAATTATTATTATTATTTTTATTATTCCCACTATTATTTTTATTTTTAAATTTTTTTTTTGATTTTATTTTTTTATTATTTTTTTTTAAATTTCTTAATTACCTTTTAATTATTAGTTTTTTTTTTAAAATTAGTACAATTATTTTGTTTGCATATTTCTGGCAAATGTTGGCAATCAGTTTGTTCTATATTTTCTAAGTATGTTTTTTTTTTTTAAATTGATTTTTCGTGTTTATCTGTCAAGACTGTTGATAGTGTTTTTTTTTACTCCAAAAATTACGATTTTGTTGTTGTTTCTTTTCAATACTGTACTGAAACTTTTTGGGGGAACTAAAGTTAAGAACTCTGAGAATTGGGGCTCAACCGGGGGCTGTCAGCAATGATGGGGTATTATCATTCGGGGCCGGGCGTCGACAATGTGGGGGAAATTTTTCATGTCATTTCCTGGGGCTGTCAACAATGAGGGGGTTACATATGTCGTAGTGGGGCTGTCGACAATGAGGGGAGGTATATATATCTCTAGCCTGGGGGCTGTCAAAAAATGATGGGGGTATTTCTGCTCATGCCTGGGGGGTTCACAATGAGGAGTTACATCATGCTCATGCCGGGGCTGTCAACAATGATGGGGGTATACATCGTCAGTAGCCGAGGCTGAACATGATGGAGGTATATATCTGTCAGTAGCCGAGGCTGTCAAAAATGATGGAGGTATTATTGCCAGTACCCTGGGGGCTGAAAAACAATGAGGGAGGATACATCGGGCCCGTATGGGGCTTCAAAAATGATGGGGGTATAACTGTCATAGTGGGGGCTGTCAAAAATTGTGGAGGATTATCATCTCATAGCCTGAGGCTGTAAATGATGGGTATCCATCCAGTAGCCTGAGGGCTGTAAAAATGATGGGGTATTATCTGCTCAGTACCCTGGGGGCTGTCAACAATGAGGGAGGTATATATCTCTCGTACCCTGAGGGCTGTAAACAATGAGGGGGTATATATCATGCCAGTACCCTGAGGCTGTAACAAGATGGGGTATTTCGCTCAGTACTGAGGGTGTCAATGAGGGAGGTATACATCATGCCTACCTGAGGGTTTAAACAATGATGGGGGGTATACCCTTCTCTTCCCCTTTTCCATAAGTCTCGATCCCTTCTATGAAACCAAATTAAAAGATTCCCCCAACTTCAAACTTTTTGGATACAGTTGGTACTTTAAAAAAACAAACCCCTTGTCCTCCCCCTTTCTCTTCCTAACTCTTCCCTCCCCTCCCCTATCCTTCCCCTCCCCTCATCCTCTCGTCCCCTCTTCCTTCGCCCTACCCACCCCCCCTCTCGTCCCCCCTCTTCCTCTCGTCCCCACCCTCGTCCACCTCATCCTCTTCCTCCCTCTCCCCCCGCCCCCTTTTCACCCTTGCCCTACCTCTTCCTCTCGCCCCCTCCTCCCCCCCCCTCCATCTCCCTCCCCCCCTAATCCAGAAACCGAAAAAGGAAACAAAACCCGATCATGAAATCAGATGAGGGTAAATCAGAGGGGTTTCAGAAAAAAATAAAAAAAGACTTACATCCCCCATACAAAAAACCCCAATCATGGCCCTTAAAGGGTTTTTCAATTTAACATACGATTTTTAAACACAAACAAAGCATTCTTTTTGACCTCTTTTGATCTGACATCCGGGCGTCATTTAAACAGCAGGGGGTGCGTGTTTTCAAGTTCAACATTAGGATAACACCCCTCAATCCCCCGCGATAACTGGAAAGGGGTAGTTATTTTTGTTAAAAAGGACCATCAAACATGAATTTTTCATCCCTTCCATTTAATTTTCTCACCTTGTTGAAATTTTTCACATACCGGTCCCATTTCCCCTTTCACGACTATCCAACCCAACCAAAACATTAATATTTTGATTTAACCTTCTTTTTAATCAACACATCTCCTTTTTTACCTACTTTTGACTCAATGCCCCAAAAACCTGACTTCCTACAACTCCACCAAATTTGCTGGTAGGGAATTTATACACTTGTAAAAAGAAAATCACATACACCCTTTGGGCCTATTTCCCAAAGGCTTTTTTCATCAATGGCCCAAAGGCCCCCCTGAAAAATTTTCACAAACAGAGCTAATATATACACCCCTTTAAAAACCTGGAGTCTTGGATTGACCCCATTTGTTATTTTTTATTTTTTCAAATCCTATATCATTCCCGTTCGCCCCCTTCCGTTACTCCAGGGGATTGGGATCTGTTCAAAAACACCCCAAACACTCTTTATCTCAACAAAAACAGATTAAAAGGCCGTATCGACATAACACACAAAAATTTAAACCCTTCAACAATAAATTTTCCCCAACCGCTGCGACTTTCCCTGACACACTACAAAGTACGTTACTCTTTCCGCCCTTTAAAAACAAAGAAGATGCTCACCTGTTTCAGAATCGTTTCCCAGAAACAAACAGACTAAACTTACCCTGGGACCTAAATATTTTCGAACACTTCACCATACCAGTGATACCATGTTCTTGCAACAACATAAACAAAAAGATGTCAGGTACAAGATCCAAAGAATTCTGGTCACCATTCGAGACTTAAGGCACCCTCCATCCACAACTTTTAACACATAATACAAAATGTGTACGCTGAAACTGTCACATTTCAAAA
Organism: Cherax quadricarinatus; assembly: GCF_026875155.1. Classification (NCBI taxonomy): domain Eukaryota; kingdom Metazoa; phylum Arthropoda; class Malacostraca; order Decapoda; family Parastacidae; genus Cherax; species Cherax quadricarinatus. Next base: position 10,985 of record NW_026467645.1, read on the forward strand.
ACATATGGGAAAACATCTTCCCCCAATCACCCGACAAGCTGTCATGAATACATTAACATTGAGCAATGGGGGTTTTATTCTGAAGACTTTAACAAATCCGATCCTTCTAAAAACCCAAACACACTTTCCTCCCCGCTCTCTTCACTCTTTTCTCGTAGCCGATTTCATTTTCCCACTAGCCACTTCCAAAAAAGCCCCCGGTGTTTGGGCTTCCATTCTGTCCTTCGCACCCTTACTTTCTGTTGTTCCGCTATCCTGCCCTTTAAGTTCCTCATTGGTTATTTCCCTCCTTTTTTCAAAACTGTATGCCGTATACCAAAAACTGGTAAAGACTTTGACCCAAGAACTATAACCCATTACCCCCTTTTAAATCTTGGGTAAACCCTTTTAACGATTGTAAATTGGGGCTCAGGGCTCCCTCGATTTAGAGTCACCATCTACTATTTTTCTTTAAAAGCGGGTGTACCCCAAAGGGTCTGTCCTACTCCCACCCTTTATTCCACCGAACGATTTCCTGAACCCTTTTACCAAAAACCCCTTACCTTTCTTAGCAACACACCAACTCGAGCACTGTAAACATCGTTACTTTCACGCAGAACACAAAGAGAGGCCGGATTACGCCTGGGGAATTTTTTATGGCGCATTAAAACCAACCCCAAAAAAGTCAAGTTCATTACTTTATAGAAGGGCCCTGTCCGACTTTGTCGAACCAAAAAAAGCACCTCCCTACCCCCATCCCCCGTCCCTTCCCATTGTTCTTGGTGTACATCGACAACACACTACTCTAAAACTCACATTACTGCTAAGATGCACAGGTGGGGTTTCGCTCTGGGACTAATCCCAAAAAAACTACATATAACAAAGCTCTATTCGCCTTTTCCTTTTATATACACTTGCCTGACGTTAATGCCAAGATAACGCACTAAAATTTTTAAAAGATCCAAATCGTGCATTTCTTGGGTTGGGGGGAAAGAGTGGGACGGGTTTTTGCCATAGTGAATCTCTCCACCCCATGACTAACACACGGCTTTGAACGTATATGGGGAAGCACTCAGTGACAAAAAACTTTAGACTGAAGCAAAAGAATGGGTACATATTTTGGGGAAAACTCCAAACATCTTCAATTGTAACTCTTTTAAGTTGTACGACCGGCATCCACCTCAATTAAATAAACTACCCACTTTTTTAGCCCAACTAAAAAATTTTTAAAGTCCTTTCGACTTTTTTGCTTTTTACCCCTCTTGCCTCCCTTTGCGTCACCCTTTTTCAGAACCCCGTCTGTTTCCCCTCCCTCGTTGCAACTGAAGTACTCCCCGAGTGCACTGCCCGAATTTTTTTTTTTCCCTGTTAGCGTTGGGGATATCCAAAATTTTTCCCCTTTTAAGTTTTTTCCCCTCCCCGCCATCTTTTTCCTCCTCTCCCCACTGCCCCTCGCCCCCGTGGGCCCTTTCCGTGAGTCCTCTGTTCGTGTATATTGCCATATATGTACAAATAAACAGCTCCCCTCAATCAGGGGGAAAATTTCACTACGCCATAACCCTCTTTATAAATTAGAACTGTGCAAATTTGGGATCTTTATTTAGGAAAAATTTTGCCATACAGTGGCTTCATCATCCCTAGTTAAAAG
>NW_026467646.1:0-13848 GCF_026875155.1 Cherax quadricarinatus
AAAAAAACTAGGGGCCCCTTTACGACAAAGAGAATGAAATGTGTTTGTTTTTAAAATAATTATTTTCTCTCAGTTTTTTACACAGGAAGACACTAACAATTCCAGTAAAAAATTTTTTACAGTGGGCTAAAAAGAAATAAATTATGTAACATCACAGTCACTAGTGAGAATGGTTGTGAAGCAGATAGACAGACTGAAGCAAAATAAGTCGCCGGGTCCTGATGAGGTTTTTTTCAAGGGTTCTTAAGGAATGCAAAATGGAACTCTGTGAACCATTAACTAATATTTTAATTTATCTCTTCAAACAGGTGTAGTGTCTGATATGTGGAAGATGGCTAATGTAATTCCTATTTTTAAAACAGGGGACAAGTCGTTACCGTCAAATTACCGCCCAATAAGCCTGACCTCAATTGTAGGCAAATTACTAGAGTCAATTATAGCTGAGATTATAAGAAGCCATCTCGATAAGCATAGCTTGATTAATGATACTCAGCATGGATTCACAAGAGGCCGGTCTTGTCTAACTAATTTATTAACTTTCTTCAGTAAAGCTTTTGAGGCTGTTGACCACAATAAAGAATTTGATATTATTTACTTAGATTTTAGTAAGGCTTTTCATAGAGTTCCGCACCATAGACTGTTAAAGAAAGTGGCAGCTCATGGCATTGGGGGAAAAGTGCTCTCGTGGATCGAGTCATGGCTCACTGACAGGAAGCAGAGAGTGTCCATAAATGGGGTTAAATCCGAGCGGGGATCTGTAACAAGTGGCGTTCCACAGGGATCAGTCTTGGGCCCGTTGTTGCTTATAATATTTATTTATTTATTTATTTATTTACAATTTGAGCACACATACAGAGGTACAAAAAAATACAGATAAGAGCAGCATGCCAAAGCCACTTATACTATGCATAGCATTACGGGCTGGCTTAAAATTAACTTAAGATTAACTAAGCAATGATGAAATCAGTGATAAAACATTAATGTAAACAGATTACTATAAAGCACAAGTGAGTATTACAAAGACAGGTCATATGGTTGCATGCATTGTTGTACATTCAGTCGTATGGAGTATTCTGTTAGGTAGTGCATTTAAAAAATAATAAAGTTAGATTGGGTTTTAGGTTTAACATTTATGTGATATAATTGCGAGAAACATTTAAGATATACAAATTATAAGGTTCAGTTATTCAGTATTTATTTGGTTTTGGGTGAGTAGGTGATCTTTGAGAAGAGACTTGAATTTATAAGCAGGTAGTGTTTCTTATATATTTACAGGTAATGAATTCCAGATTTTAGGGCCTTTTATGTGCATTGAGTATTTGCATAGTGTGAGATGGACACGAGGAACATCAAAGAGTGATCTATGCCTTGTGTTATGGTCATGTGTTCTGTTGAGGTTGGCAAGGAGATGTTTGAGGAAGGGTTAATATCAGAGTTAATGTTCTATGTATGTAATAGGTGCAGTAATAAGTAGGATGTTTGTATGGTGAGTAGGTTTAGTGTATTGAATATTGGTGGAGTGTGCTGCCTGTAGTGAGAATTTGTTATCATTCTAACTGCAGCCTTTTGTTGGTAATTAGTGTCTGAGATGGTTAATTGTTGTTGAGCCCCATGCACAAATTCCATAGGTGAGATAGGGGTAAATAAGAGAGTGATATAGGGCCAGGAGGGCTGACTGTGGAACATAGTACCGTATCTTCGATAGTATGCCTACAGTCTTGGAAATTTTCTTAGAAATTTGTTGTATATGTATATGAAATTTGAGTCTATTATCAAGGTGGATTCCTAAGAATTTTCCCTCTGTTAGCTTTGTGATAGGTGATCCGTTTATCATTATGTTAAGAGGGACATCTGTAGCTCTGTTACCAAACTGAATGAAGTAGGTTTTGTCAATGTTTAGTGTAAGTTTGTTAGTCCTCATCCAGGTAGATATTTTCTGTAATTCGGTATTTACAGTATTGGCTAGCTTGACTGGGCTCAGGTGGGAGAAGACGTATGTAGTGTCATCTGCAAATAGTGTGGGTTTGAGCAATTGCGAAGCATTTGGTAGGTCATTTATGTATAGGAGAAAGAGAAGAGGGCCAAGGACACTTCCCTGTGGGACACCAACTGTAATTGGTTGTGTAGAGGAGTTTGCCCCATTTGCGTACACATATTGGCTTCTGTTGCTGAGGTATGACTTGAGGTAGTTGAGGGAGTGCCCTCTTATACCATAGTGCGACAATTTCACGTGGAGCAAGTCATGGTCAACTGTATCAAAAGCTTTACGTAAGTCAATGAAGATCCCCAGTGGGACTTCTTTTTTCACTTATTGCAGTGTATAAATGTTCTAGCAGTGTATAATAGCATCATTAAGTATTTTATTTGCCTGAATCCAAATTGCAGGGTGAGTTATGTGTTTTGGGAGATAAGGTAGGAGTTGGTAGATTCGTTTACAAATTAGTTTTCGAAGATTTTTGAGGTGTAAGTTGGATATTGGCCTTATATTTCTTCAACTCTGTTTGGTCTCCTCCTTTTGTGGATCGGGATGACCCTTGCTATTTGAGTAACGTAGGGAAGGTGGAGGATTCAATGGATTCGTAAAGATGTTGCAATGATTGGTGATAGCACTTGTGACACTTTTTTGTATATAAAGGGTGGTAAGTATTAAGTCACCTGCCTTGTTTTTGTGCGTATGATAATAATGGAGACTTCGTATGGGTTAGTCGAGCTAGCAACATGAGGGTTCGGGAAGTTGCCGGTGAGGTAGTCATTTGGTGGGGTATCTGACTTGGATTTTATTGCAAGGATTTGTCCTATAGTGGAGAAGAAATCATTGAGTCTGTTTGCTGTTTCTGTTGTGGGAGTTGGGTCATCTAATTGCTAATTTATTTTCGCTAAATTCGGTGATATCTTTTTGTTCCAGAATTTCTGATTAGGGTTTTTCCAGTCTTTTTATATCACCCTCGTAAGTTGATAATCTGTTCTCATAATACAATTTTTTTGTGCCCTTTCTATCAGCTGGTTAGGATTCATGAGTAACGTTTTGTTGGTCTCTTGTTATATGTGACCCATTCTGTACTGTTTTCATATTGGTGTTTTGTATTAAAGATTTGAAATGCTGGTGTTAGCCATGGAATGTTCAGTCCTTAGCTGTCATCTGTTAGATTTTTTAAGGGGCAGTGCTTGTTATAGAGGTATTGGGTTCTTTGTTTAGAAAATTATTAATACATTTCGTCATATCTGTATAGATTTCAAGCTCAGTGTGCCAGTCAAATGTTTGCTGTCTTGCTGTTGTGAAGTTATTAAAATGGCTGCCTCATTGTGAAGTCTGAAGAGTGACTTTAGTAGTTGTCTTGGGGTAGTTTTACCAAGAATTGTTATTAGGAAAGTAGGGGTAGTGGTCTGTGGTAATATCTGTAATTATGCCTGCTTTTAAAGGGGATATGGTGTTGGTCCAGATGTGGTTCAAGTAGGGAAAACACATAGTTTCTGTAACTCTTGTAGTTTTTGTACTGTTGATTAGCAACATACAGTTACTCATTGTGTTTTGTGGATTTTCAGGAACGTGTGGGTCCTGGTCTTGCAGGAAGATTTATTATTGAAGTTACCTGAGAGTAGTACGTGATCTTTGTTCAATTGCGTGCATCAGTTATCATACTTCCTAGGTTTTTACTAAATTGGCTAATGTTGACTGTGAACTCGTAGATGTTTATCAATGTGAGAGGTTTATGTTTAGGTATTTGGATTGAATTGGGCTATTATATATACCCCATGTTCATCCCTTGTGCAAGTATTTAGTGATACATTCTAGTTGTCAGAGTAGTAAATGGCTGTGCCACGCTCCTTGTTGGTCTGGCCTAACAGTTGTTTTGTTGGCTGTGTAAACCAGAATGAGGCATAGACATCTGTAACTATCAGGCTCTAGGCCAGGTTCATAGTGTAATGATGCATATTGGCATGTAAGAATTTAGTAATGCTTATGAGGTCATCATAATGCTTGCTTAAAGATCTGATATTGTAGTTAAAGATAGTTATGTTGTTGTTGGCACTGAGAATGCCTTTGATTGTTCCTGCAGTGTAGTAATTACAGGTAACAGTTTTCATTCATTTAATCATTAAATAAGAGGTTGGTATCAGGATCAATGCTTGTAATCATAAGATTTGTAGTGAATCTATAGTTAGAATTAAGTATATAAACGAAAGTAAATAGTCTTACGCAAAAAATAGCACCTGAATTAATTAACAAATGTAAAATAATGAGCTAAGTAGTTTTTTTTTTTTTTTAGCTAAAATAAAGGAGACAATATAAAAGGACTAATAAAAGAGATGATCAAATAATGAAGCTTGGGAATATGATATAGTAGTACTATCAGTAATCTTTACAGTTAGAATTATATATAAAATTATAAAATAAAAGGGACTAATATAAGTTGTGTGAACATTAAAGTGTAATCAAATAAAGCTTTTGGATAAATGGCAAAATATGTGAACTTATTCTACTTTAGCAACCTGAGAATAGCACCTTGATTATTTTAACAATTGTGAATATATTAAAACTAGGGTAGTTATATAAAGCGAACAATAAAGGAAAAAAAATATAAGGGGACTAGAATAAGTCATGGTAAACAAAGTTAAATGGACAGATGGTCACTATAAAATATAATGGTTTAGGAGTAAGATCCTGCTCTGTACTTAATAAATAAATTGAGTCATTTATTTCACAATAAAAAGTAAAAAAAAAATGAGTAGTTGGTACTAGCTAGCAAAAATAGTTTTGGTACTTGGCAAAAAAGTAATTGGAAATATACACTAATTGCATAACACAATGAAAAGTGACTAAAAAACAAGTATGAATAAACAAAATTAAATGGACCAGGTAATGAATAACGAATATTATTACTTTGGAGCAAGATTTGAACTGTACATTAAAATTTATGGAGCAATTAAAGAGGCAGTAAGAAGAAGTATAGAGTATTGGGGTAGTTGGGATTAGCAAGTGATGAAAAATAATACAAATAATAATGCACAATATAATAGTACGGTACACTATATTGCCACCACACGTATATAATGTATTAAGGCACTTATCTAATCAGTTACAGAAATGGTCAGCTTTTCTAAGGAAGGTAGGAGAAATCATGTTCATTTTGAGATAGTATATTTTGTCCTGTTGATGTTTTCCCTTACTAGTATTTTTCCCATCTCGCGTTGAGAAACACTGATGAATTTTGTTTTCCGTTTTAAAGTTTTCTCATCCTGAACAGAAGGTTTTGACGTTTTTTTGTTAGACACACATTATGTACACTCCATTTTCATATGTATTGATGATTTAATTAGGTCCTTTCTTTTATCGTAATGAATGAAGTCGGATCATTATACTGTATTTAACTACCTTTTTCCTAGGCAAACGTGTTTCGTTGATTTCATGTTTTGCACGATGATTGTACGTGGTTTCTGTATTATCCTGATCGCAGTTTCTTTTTGCACTGTGCTGTGTATGTCACTAGGATGTGTGGACTGTTTTATTAAACTGCATCATAAAACTTATACTGTTCAGTTTTGTCGTCTTGGAAATCAAGTATGCATTTAGAGTCGAGTGTGCATGTTCGATTCAGTGATCTTGATGAAGGGAATTACTAGTGATATCACAAATTCGCCGATGACACAAAAGATAGTAGGAAATGATTCAAACGTAGAGTGTTTATGGACCTTCAGGAGGATTTAAACTAACCTCTATTCTTGGTCAGAAAAGTTGGCAGATGCCAGTTCAATTAGATAAATGCAAGTTCTGAAGCTTGGGAGTGCCATAACCCTAGTACATATAAGTTTAATGCTGTAGAACTTAGCCATACAGATTGCGAAAAGGACTTGGGGTGTATGGTGAGCAGCAACCCTTAAACCAAGACAGCAATTCCTAAGCGTACGTAAAAAGACAAATAGATTAACTGGGATTTTATATCAAGAAGTGTAAGCAAACAGAAGTCCAGAGGTCATACTGCACTTTATACTCCTTAGTAAGGCCTCACCTATATTATGCGCTCAGATCAGGTCCCGTATTACAAAATGGATATAAATTCGTATAGAAAACATTCCAGCGTAGGATGACTAAATTTATACAATTGCATTAGAAATCTTTTTTTATGAAGAAAGATTAAGACTCTAAAGTTACATTCACTTGTTAGATGATGAATGGCGGGAGACTTGACGAAGTGTATATGTGGAATATAGGTATTATAAGGGGGATATTAATAAGGTCTGAAGGATTGTCTCTCCAAGAGAGAAACCCGCAGTAATGGATTTAAATTATGTAAGTTTAGATTCAGAAAGGACATAGAAATTATTGGTTTGGATATAAGGGAAGTTGATGAAGAACAGTCTACCTAGTTGGTTATTGAGGCTGGACATTGGGTAGTTTCAAATCTAGGTTGGATAAGTACATGAGTGGGAGGGGTTGGATTTGAGTGGGACTTTTCACATCAGAGCTTATTTCCTTGGGTGGCATTGAAAATTGGGTTGGCAAATGTTTTGTTAGTGGGATGAATTTAAAGGACCTGCCTATAATGGGTCCAGCAGGCATCCAGCCCCCCCAGTGTCCTCCTTTCTTATGTTCTATGTCTATGTTAAGATGGGGAAAAAGGTTGGACCGAGACAGTCAAATACAAAGGTGAGCACTGCAAGAGAGCTAGGTCCCACAGAGGGAGAGCAAGCGTCACAGAGGTGCGTAAAGGGAAAGTGGGTGAAATAATGAAGAAGGAACAGAAACACGAGACAGAAGAGAGAAGACATCACCAGAGGAGAAAAAGAAAGAAGGAAAGGGGAAGAGGGAAAAGAAAGAAAAAGAAAAAGAAAAAATGAGGAGCATCAGGTTAAGTCACGGGTGTTTCTGAAGTTTGGAGGCATTTTACAATGTAAGTGGGAGAGGAAGGCTCCTACAGAGATGAAGCCAGGGCTAATATTCATACAAGGAAGTTTATGTATTAGAGAGGATTCAACGAGACGGCGACTGTTCGAGTTGGAAGTAGGGAGAGAGTTTAGCAAAGACCAGTCAATAGAATGGCTATGATCTCCCTGACGTGACAGAAAAGAGGCATGTTAGTGTCGGCAAGCCTAACACTCATTTTTGGTGCTTCCTAAGTCTGTCAGAAAGAAGATCGACCCAGTGTCTCCGAAGTTATTGAAGATGACAGGAGGAGCAAGAAAATAGAGTAGACACCAGATAGTGCGAATGTTATCTGCGGAAGAGACGCCTTGATGTCTAAGGGACGGAGAGAATTGTGAGATAAGAAAGACCGGAAATGTATGGGAAAGGCAGAGATAGAAGAGTCCCAGGAGTAGAGAGTTTGGGAGACAAGAAATTGCGTATAGCACGTGAGAGGGCAGAGTATATGAAATGGGAAGGGAAACAAAGACGGGAAAACGAATTATGAAGAAATGAAATTTCTGCTGGAAGGAACGAGGATCACAGATGCAGAGAGCAATGAGAAAGAGGAAGAAAAGAACACTTTTCTAGACAGGGGAAGCATGATAGGAAAAGTCATGAATGTACTTGCCACGTGGCATAGGTTTTTTTTCGGTACACGGAAAAGGAAAAGCCTGTATCAGAACCGGTGACATGGAACATCAAGGAAGAAGCAAGGAATTAGAATCCCATTTCAGCTTTAAAAAACTTAATGGAAGGGGCAAGAATTTAATAAGAGTTTCAAGAAAAGGTTGGAAGAATACTGAGTCATGAGGCCACCGAGCAAAGATGTCACCACATGGCGGAGCAGAGTGAAGGTTTCACATCGAGGGTAGGAAAGAAGAACAGCCCCGAATATCCCATGTAACGAATTACAAAGGACAGAGAGAGAGGAGACCCCACAGTGACAACCGAAGTTTGAAAGATTTCCCCTTGAAGGAAAAGGAGTTAGAGCCTACAAAGGCAGATAAGATCAGAAAGACATCATAGGTTATAAGGGAGATTAGAACCCTTCATGGGCCGTTCCTCTAAGGAAATCAAGGACATCATCAAGAGGGACATGGTGAAGAGGGACTCAACATCAGACTAAGCATCTTTCAGTAGGGAGAGAGTGGAACCCGTTCAATGAAGTCCGTGGAGTGACGGAGGTGGGCAGGAGAGAAAGTACCAAAAAGGGATGAGGGTTTTGACAGCCAAGAAAGCAAGAGAAAAGAGACAGCACCTCTAGAGATATGATAGGATGAAGAGGCAATTCAGGTTTATGAGTTTTGGGAAGGCCACAGAAATAGGGAAGAGAGGGACCAGAAGACACGAACCGTTGAACAAGGTCAAAGTCAGGAGGACAGAGTCAGAGAGAGTCCTTATTTCTTGTGAGAGTTCACTATGCGATAAAGAGGTTGAAACGAAGGAGTGTGGTACGAGATTCAGAGAAACAAGACATCACTTTATGGAGAATCCTCGCTATCAAGGATAACTACGAATTACCTTGTCAGAAGATAGTATGACAATGTTAGTGTTGGATTTAAAGAAGAAAGGGCAAGTTGGGTAACGGCATGGAAGGTGGTGATTTTTAGGAAAACAAATAACAAGAGCCAGGAAGGAGAGTGCCACGAAAAGTGGACAAGTCAGGAAGATTACGGGATCGAAATTGACGAAAGGAATCACAAGAACATCAGGGCAAATACCAGCACAAGGTGTAGGCGAAATGGCAAAGGAAAGGCCAAAAACCAAGAAGTTCAAAGCTCATAACTGAGAAAGTGAGACAGTAGACAGGTTAGTAACACAGCCAGTGAGGGAGAATATTAGAAACAAAGGGCTAGCTGAGATGAGAGGTTTGAAGTTTATTCTGTAAGTGAGTGGAGCAGGACAGCTATTATAGCTTGGAAGAAGTGGTGTTGGTTGGTGGTGGTTGGTGGTGGTGGTGGTGGTGGTAAGTAGTATTAGTCGTAGTAGTAAGTAGTAGTATAGTAGTAGTAGTAAAGTATTATTATAGTAAGTATATGTAGTAGTAGAAATGTATAAAATACTGACAAGATGAAATTAAGACACATGCACAACACCCGGGCATCCCTATCGTATGATTTTCCCATCCAGCCAGCACTGGATGGCGAAACGTCCATAACAAAGACAACCAGAACACTGCACATATGTCTTAATTTCATATTGTCGGTATTATATACCTTTCTTGTACTACAACTACTACGACCACCACCTCTTCCTGCCTATATATAGACCGTCCCTCCACTAAGTTAAGTGTGACTTTGTAAATGGTCTCAAGTTGGACGAACGTCCATTGTATAAGCTTCTCTCTTTTTATGTGCGGTTATTTGTGTATCGTTCCAGTCACGGTATTGTGTCTTTTTTTTGTTATTTTTATGGAACCCGCAGTTAAGCGTCATATTTCTCTCCAACTTTTTTAATGTTCTTCCTCTGTTTTAAACCCCTCTTATCGATCTTATGAGGCTGCTCTTATGCTACCAGCGTCGTAAGAAACAGCTTCGCTCCTACGTGACTGTCTTTCTGCTGAACAAGTTCGCCCCCTTCCTTCTCCCACTTCCTGAAAACCAACCCACATGGGCACTCCCTTTCCTGAATCATATGCCAGTCTCCTACTTCAACAGCTCATTCTTCTACGAAAACCACAGTTGAAAGATCCTTCTTTTACTTTCCATCATTGTCAACATGCTCTCTTGTGCGGCTCTAACCACAGGATCTCTGTAAACCTTCTCCTCTAACCATTGCCTTTGACACTGCTCACCTGAATACACAAATTCATATCTTCTAAACTACAGAAAAACACAGCCGTCTCGTCTCAGCTAGCCCTTGGTTCTAAATTTCCCTCACTGTGTACTAACCGGTCTTCTGTCTCACTTCTCAGTATGAGCTTGAACTTCTTGGTTTTGGCCTTTCCTTTGCCATCTTCGCCTACCCCTCCGCGCTGGTATTTCCGATTAGCTCTATGAATTCCTTTTGTCAATCTCAATCCCGTAATCTTTCCTGACTGTCCACTTTTCGGTGGCACCTCCTCCCTGCTCTTGTTCGTCTGTTTCTAAGAAATCACCACCTTCCAAGCCATTACCAACTTGCCATTCTTTCTCTTAAATCCAACACCTAAACATTGTCCATACAATCATCTGACAAAGGTGATTCGGTAGTTATCCTTGATTGGCGAGGCTTACCTCCGTAAAGCTGATTCTTTGCTCTCTGACTCATAGTACATACACTCCTCTCGTTCCAACCCTCTTGATCCCATCAAGAGAACTTTCAAAAGAAACTAAGGACTCTTCTGACCTCCGTCCCTCCGACTTTGACCCTTGTTCAATGGTTTTGGTGTCCATCTTCCCTCTCTTCCTATTTCTATGCCTTCCCAAACTCATAAACCTGATATTCCTCTTCGTCCCTATCATATCCTACTAGAGGTTCTGTCTCTTATTCTCTTGTTCTTGGCTGGCCAAAACCTCACTCCCTTCTTGGTACTTTTTCTCCTGCCCACCTCCGTCACTCTCCAAGACGTCACTGAATGGGTTTGCCTCTCCCAACCTTAGATGCTTAGTCTGACGTTGAGGTCCCTCTTCACCAATGTCCTCTTGATGATGTCCTTGATTTCCTTAGAGAGAAGGCCCAAGAAGGGTTTTAACATCTCCCTATACCTACCTGATTCTTTCTACTTTATCCGCCTCTGTGTGGACTCCTAAACATCCGTTCCTTCCAAGGAAATATTAATCTCAATACCGTCAATTGGGTCGCTAAGGCTCTCCTCTCCTCTCCTGTCATTGCTAATCTTTACATGGAATACTTGACACTGTTTCTTCTTCCTACCCTCGATGTGGCAACCTCCACTCTGGCTTCCGCTATGTGGATGACAATCTTGCACTGTGGCCTCAGACTCCAGTTCTCCTTCCAACCTTTTCTTGAAACTCCTTATAATCTTGCCCCTTCCATTAAGTTTAAAGCTGAATGGGAATCTAATTCCTTGTTCCATTCCTTGAAGTCCATGTCCACACGGTCCAGATACAGGTTTTTTTTTTCCTTTTCCGTTACTAACCGAAAACCCATGCAATTGGGCATGTAACATATCACTACTTCTCCTATCATGCTTCCCTGTCAAAAAAGTGTTTCTTATCTCCCTCTTTCTCCTGTGCTGTCCACATCTGTGATCCTCAGTTCCTTCCGCAGAAATTTCCACTCTTCATAATTCATTTTCCCGTCTTGGCAACCCTTCCCATTTCGATATACTCTGCCCTCTCACATGCTTAAAACGCAATTTCTTCTCTACCAAACTCTCAACCCCTGGGAAAAGTCTTTTATCCTCTGCCTTCCCTACATTCCCGTCTTTCTAATCTCAACAATTCTCTCCATCCCTTAACATCAGCTTACCCTTGCCGCAGACTAACACCCTCTTCGCACTAAATCTCATTCATACCCCTCCCTCCCTCTACAGATGTTTCCTGGTGTCTTCTCTATTTCTTGCTCCTCCTGTCTGCTTTCAATACTTCGGAGAAACTGGTCGATCTCTTTCTGACAGACTAGGGAGCTCAAAAATAGTGTTAGGCTTTCCGACATAACAATGCCTTTTATCTGTCACATCAGAGATCAGAGCCATCCTATTGCTGGTCTTCTGCTAAAACTGTCTTCCCTACTATCCAACTTCGAACAGTCGCTGTCTAGTCAAATTCTCTCTAATACACAACTTTCCCTTTATGAATCTTAGCCCTTTGCTTCGTCCTCTGTAGATTGCCTTCCTCTCCCCACTACATAGTAAATGCTCCAAACTTCAGAACACCGTGAAACTTAACCTACCCTCATATATTTTTCTTTTTCTTTTTCTTCTTCTCCCTCTCCCCCTTTCCTCTTTCCTTTTTCTCCTCTGGGTTGTCTTTCTCTCTCCTGTCTCGTGTTTCTGTTCCTTCTTCATTTATTTCACCACTTCCCCTTTCACGCACCTCTGTGCGCTTGCTCTCCCTCTGTGGGCACCTAGCTCTCTTGCAGTGCTCCCCTTTGTATTTGACTGGCTCGTCCTCCTTATTCACCACTTCTACAACTACCACTACTACTACCTCTTCTGCTACTACTACTACTACTACTACAACTACTGATGAAATTAAGACACATGTGCGGCATCTGGTTGTCTTTGTTGTGGACGTTTTGCCATCCAGTGGCTGGCTGGATGGCGAAACGTCTACGATAGGGATGCCCGGGTGTTGCGCATGTGTCTTAATTTCATCTTGTCGGTATTATATACCATTCTTGTACTACTACTACTACTACCACCACCTCTTCCTGCCTATATATAGCCGTCCTGCTCCACTTCTGGTTAGTGTGACTTTGTTAATGGTCCAAGTCGGACCGAAACATCGTCGTAAGCTTCTCTCTTTTATATGCGGGTTATTTGTGTACCATATGGTACCCTGTACCATATGGTACCATTGTATCATATGGTATCCTGTACCATATGAATTGTACACCATTGTATTGTACCATATGGTGCCATTGTATCATATGGTGCCATTGTACCATATGGTACAATTGCACCCTATGGCACCATTGTACCATATGGTACTATATGGTACCATTGTATTCAACACAATAACCGCACTAATATTTTCATCATTTTGTTTACAATAAACTTGTAAACAAGTTTTGTAAGCAATATAATGATAAACAAATTAGTGCAGTTATTGTGTTGAATACAATGAGTGTACACTTATACAATATACATTATACTGGTCTCACAAGCCACAAATGTTATTAGAAAAAAAATTTAGAAAGAAAAAAGTATAAAAAAACATAAAATTAAAAAATGGGATTTTGCGGAAGTCACTGATGCTGCCGCCACCCGGTCATTTTGGGTCAACTTCCTGCCGCTGTATCTCGGTAAGTACTGATCAAAAATTTTTTTTTTGTTTTATTACCTTCACAAAAATATTATCTTTAATTCTGTAAGAAAAAATAATTTTTTTTTTTTCAAAATTTCTTGGACACTGGAGCACCACTTCAGATTTTGGCCTTGGACCCTGAAAGGGTTAATAGATGAACTTATTAAATCTTTTTTCCTGTCTTATGTGTGAAATCTGAGCATGACACTTTTTCTACCATGGTTCACTAGTAACAGTGATTCTTTTATTTCTGACACTGGTACATTAACCTGTAGGTGGTCAAGTATGATCTTTAGAGTTGTAGCCACGTTACCATCACAATTGCCAGATCCACCTTCTCATTGGCTGAACCTAGATGATCTGACGATAGGGCTCCATTATCTGACCCTTAGTATCTGGTTTGCTGGTTGGGGAGGTAACCTTTTAATGAGGGTGTGTACATGCACTGAATAAAGGTTACGTACTCTTTGCATGCCACAACTGGCTTCAAAGGCATAACATTATGAGATGGACCCCAAAAAGGTTAAAAGAAAATGTCCCCAAAGTTAATGTAATAAGATCATTTAAAAAAATTATTCAGGGAATCTAAACAACCCTCTTATGCAAGAACACTTACTGAAACGATTTTTATTTTTTATTTTCCTGATATTAGTGTGCAAAAATTGAAGAATATAATACTGTTTATAAAATGTAGTGTTGGTGTGACTATTAGAAAAAATTCACATAACAGAAGAACCAACACTCACTGAGAGTGCAACATAAAATGGAGGACAAACGTAAAATGGTGGTGTATCAGCAATAACTGGGGCAGCAGCAATAGAAACAAGATCCCTGCTTCTCTCTTTTTCTTTCACCTGAGGTTCCTAACAACACTGTGATGGCCTAGTAAATACCCACATAACACTGACATGTGTGGAGATCCACAATGATATAAATCAACTGCAGAAATCACCCAAAAATACACAATATTACCAACTAAGAAGACTCGTGTTACCACCACCACCTACCCCACTGCCAAAGGGGAAAATGAAA
>NW_026467647.1:0-36424 GCF_026875155.1 Cherax quadricarinatus
AAAACAAGATCCATCTCATCTTCCTCCCCCTCCAGAACGGGTCCGTAACACCTACAAACACACAGCCACCGATGGCACCACATCACGGGCCTTTGAATCCAAAACTCCTTCCCCCAACATTAACTTTGATTTGACAAAAAACCATTAAATTCATGTTTAAAGTGATCAGTTTTAAACGTACTTTCTTACTATACAGTTTAGATACCTACTGGCCGAGCTCCTTGAAGCAGAGAGGCCAGATATTGTTTTGATAAACAGTACCTGCCTCAAAGCCCCTCAATGTATGCGCCATTATGGCTGGCTGGGAGGTTCCTCTCTTCTGGCTGGCTGGGGAGGTCCTCTCTTCTGGCTGGCTGGGAGGATCCTTCATCTGGCTGGCTGGGAGGTGCCGCTCTTCTGGCTTGCTGAGAGGTTTCCTCTCTTCTTCTGGTTGGCTGGGAGGTTCCTCTCTTCTAGCTGGCTGGGAGGTTCCTCTCTTCTGGCTGGCTGGGAGGTTCCTCTCATCTGGCTGGCTGGGAGGTTCCTCTCTTCTGGCTGGCTGGGAGGTTTTCCTCTCATCTGGCTGGCTGGGAGTTCCTCTCTTTTGGCTTGCAGGGAGGTTCCTTCTCTTCCTGGTTGGCTGGAGGTTCCTTCTCTTCTGGCTGAACTGGGAGGTTCCTCCTTTCTGGCTGGCTGGGAGGTTCCCTCTCTTCTGGCTGGCTGGGAGGTTAATCTCTTTCTGGCTGGCTGGGAGTTCTTCTCTTCGGCTGAACTGGGAGGTTCCTCCTCCTTTCTGGCTGGCTGGAGGTCCTCTCTTCTGGCTGGGCTGGGAGGGTCCTCTCTTCGGGCTGGCTGGGATGTTCCTCTCTCTTGGCTGGCTGGGGAGGTTCCGTCGCGTCTGGCTGACTGGAGGTTCTCCGTCTGGCTGGCTGGGAGGTTCCTCCTTCTTCGGGCTGGGCTGGAGGTTCCTCTCTTCTGGCTCTAGGGAGGTTAATCTCTCTGGCGGGCTGGGAGTTCCTCTCTTCTGGCTGGCTGGGAGAGAGTTCCTCTCTTCTACTGGCTGGGAGGTTCCTCTCCTTCGGCTGGCTGGGAGGTCCCCCTCTTCTGGCTGGCGGGGGGAGGTTCCCCTCTTCTGGCTGGTTGGAGGTACCTCTCTTCTGGCTGCTGGGAGGTTCGTCTCTCGGCTGGCTGAGTTCCTCTCTCTGGCTGCTGGATGTTCCCTTGCTCTTCTGGCTGCAGGTAGGTTTCCTCTCTTCTGGCTGGACCAAACGTTTTACAGGATACAATGAATCACATGTAATACAAAGTGAGATTATAAAACATTGAGATGTAATAAAATATGGGCGAGTGCTTTTATGGAGATCTCCACGAAACACACTCACACTCATTACACTTTTAATGTGTTCTTCAACTAAGATACACACTCAGTACCATCTGTTCACACAAGTAGCTTATAGTTTCTTACTGAATTCCTGGACAGATTTATTGTTTACTTATCTCATAACAAAACAAATAAGGTACATAAAAACGTTATTTTGCATCATTCAGATTCTTATAACATCGTGAAGCAACGTCGAGCCATCTATCATAAGTTATGCTTAATAACACTAGAAATACAGAGATACACAGTTATGCATAGTATCACTATAAATACATACACCGAACTGTTATACAGGTTAACAACAAAAGACTACCAAAGACGACGGATATTATATAAAAAACATCCATAAAATAAATTGTTAACATATTACGATACTACGACATATAAATAGAAGCTAAAAATTTAAAGTAAGTGGCCTCACCATGGAGTGTAACCGGACGGGAAGTACTTCTCTTCTGGCTGGACTACGTACGAGTTCTACCCGGGTGGATTTATTTACACAGCACAGAATTCTGTGTGTGCCTCTCTGTAATTAATTACACCTGTCCGGTATATAAGGATATTAAAACATTTGTTCTAATATCATATATGGGTAATGCTTTCATGGTTAGGCTACATTTGAAGAGTTAAAGTTCCCTTTGGAGGAAAGCTGTTGTTTGTTATAGTTTTGGGGGTTTCACACAGCTCTCAACACCCCTCAAATGTTCTATTAACAGTTCCTGTGTTATCTTCGATACGAAGCTGTTTTGTAGCCGAGTGTGTGAGTGTACAATAATATTCTTGCACATAGTTTTTAAGAAGTGTTTTAGGGGGTGGTGGAGTGTTGAACACAATTAATACACATTTAAAGAGAGTGAGAGGTGTTTTTGAGAGTGCAGAGTTCATAATAACACATCGGCAAAGAAGTGGTGAGTGTGTTTGAAGAGTGCAGGAACATTATTACACATTGTTACAAGAATACTGAAGTGAGTGTGGGAGTGTAGACTACATTAAGTACGTTTTTTGGCCACAGAGTGCAGTGACTGACCAAGTCACTGGATCAAAGATCAACAACAACGAGACGTTGTTCCATAAAAAGACTCTCCGGTAAAAAATGTCTTTCCCTCACCTTTTTAAATGACCACAGAGCATCACCGTACTTCATTTAAAATAATACTTAAACATGACAGGGAAGACCCGACTATGTCGACGAAATATAGCGAAACATCTGCAACCCTTGAGTTATCTTTAATGAGGGAAACGTTTCGTAAAGCAAGTGGCTCATCATCCATACGAGGAGAAAGGTGAATAACAGGAGTAGTTTGAGTAGATGTAACAGTCCATCATCTTGAAAAAAAATACAGGATATTGCGAAGAAGTATTTATATACTGTAGGCAGGAGAGGTGCAGCCGTCGTAGTGGTATCACTGATTACCTCAAACTACCCTATTCTTCGCCATTCTCCTTTGTAGGGACAGATGAAGCCACTGTGTAGGCGAAACAGTTTCCTTATTATAGATACCCAAGTGTTGCACATGTGGTCTCATTTATCAACTGAGTTATCTGTAACCGATTCATCACATGATTGGGGGGAATGGCCCCGTCAAGGGCGACGAAATATGATGTTGAAACCCGTCAGGGTGAGACGAAATATGACAGGGGAAACCCGTCCCAAGCGATGATATATGACAGAGAAGACCGGGCTATGCCCTCGCAGTATGACAAGTGAAATCCCGTCACGTGAGACGAAATATGTCAGGGACACCCGTCAATGGGAACACAAAATAGGACAGGGAAACTCGTCACAGGGCTACGAAATATGATAGGGGAAACTCGTCTAGGGGCGACGAAATATGACGGTGAAACCCGTCAACGGACCACAAAATATATGAAAAGGAAACTCGTCCATGGGCGACAATATACGATAGATAAACCCAGTGCAGGGCGACGAAATATGACAGAGAAAACCGGTCCAGGGAGACAATGTGACAGGGAAACGCCTACAGGTGACGAAATATATCAGGGAAACCCTACAGAGCGACAAACTAGGAGAGGGACAACCCGTCCTGGATGACGAAAAATGACAGCGAAACTCGTCAGGGCGACGAAATATGAGAGAGAAACCTTTTCAGCGCGAACGAAATTATAGAGGGAAACGGTTCCCCGGAGAACGATAATAATGATAGGAAAACCCGTCGAGATGGCGACGAAATGTGACAGGTAAACCCGTTCCTGGGCAAGAAATATTGCACTGGAAAACCCTTCCAAGCGAACGAAATATGACGGTTTTAAACAACAACTAGGGACCGATAAAAAATGTGAGGTAACCCGTACAAGTCGTCGAAATATAAGAAGGAAACCCGTGAGGGCGAACGAATATTTGAGGAAAACCCAGTCCAGAGCGACTGAGTATGGACACTGAATTCCGTCAGCGGCGAAGAATTATGTCACGGAAACCTGTACAGGGCGACGAAATATAGCCAGAAGAACAGAATAAAATATGGAAATCATTCCAGAGCCATGTAAATATGAAAGGAAGCCAACCCAGGAGACGAAATAAACCAGGAAACCTTTCCAGGGCGAAGATATAAGACAGGAAACCCAATCCAGGTAACGAAATATTGCAGGCAAACCGACTTGGCTGACGAAAAAATAACAGGAAATTCACCCCAGGGCGACGAAATATGACAGGGAAAACCATCCAAGGTAACGTAATATGGCAGGGATACTCACCAGGCGACGATAAATGGCACGGAAAACCCGTATAGGGTGATGGAACAATAAGCCGCAATACATCCAAAGGCAAGAAATTATAACTAGGGAAACCCGTCCAGGGCGGCGAAATATGAGAGAGAAACCCGTCCCGGCGACGAAATATGAGAGAGAAACCCGCCAAGGGCGACGAAATATGAGAGGAAAACCTGCGCAGGGCGACGAAAATATGAAGAAACCCTGTACAGGCAAGAAATATGGACAAAATAGTCTCACGGCGGCGGAAATGTGACAGAACAACCCGACAATGGCGACCGTTTATAATGTGAGAGTGAAAACCCGTCAAGGAGACTAAATAGTAACAAGAAACTAATCCATGGCCAAGCAATATGACAGTGAAACTAGCAATGCGATGGAATAGGAACAGGGAAAGCCATCCAGGGCGTACGATTATGACAATAGACCATCCATGGCGACGATATTTCACAGGGAACCTGTCCAGTGGAAAGAAATATGACAGCAAACCTGTCAAGCCCGATGAAATATTGCAGGCGCAATCCGTCCAGGACGACGAAAATAAATAAGGTCGTAAAGTGAGACGGAAATAAGAGAGAAAATAAGACAAGGAAAACACGTCGAGGGAGATAAAATATCACAGGTAAACCCGTCCAGGACTATGAAAAATGGGACAGGGATAACCCTCCAGGGCGACGAAATTTTGACATGTACACCAGTCCAGGACGACGAAATGTGACAGGGAAACCCGTCCCAGAGTGACGAATATGACAGAGGGGAACCCGAACTGGGAGACGAAGTAGACAGAAATTCATCCAGGGCGAACGAAATATGAGAGGGTGAAACGTCGAGAGAAAAATGACAGAATCCGTCAATTGCTTAAAAATATCAGTGAAACCCGACCAGGCCACGAAATATTACAGAGAAACCCATTCAAAAAGGCTACGAAATATCACTATGAAACCCATCGAGGTAGATGAACTATCACAGGGTAAACCCGTCCAGGACGAATGAAAAATGACAGGTGGCTAACCCGTCCAGGGTAATGGAATGTGAAGCTGAAATAACGTCCAAAACGAAGAAATATGACAGAGAAACCCGTCTTGGCAACGAAATTGAGAATGAAACCTGTCCCAGGGGCGACGAAATATGACAGTAAAACTTTCCAGGGCGATGAATATGAGAGGAAACCCGTCAGGGGCGACGAAAAAAGACAGGAAAAACCATCCATGGCGAAAAAATATGACAGCGAAACAGTTCCAAAGGGCGATGGGAAAAAATGACAGGAAAGCCATCAGGGGCGACTGAATATGACAGAATACCATCAAGGCGACGGTACTGACAGGAACCTGTCTAATGTGATGAAAATAACAGGGAAACTCGTTCAGGCTAGACGAAAAATGACAGAGAAAACCCCCCAGGGGTGAACGAAATATATTATGGAAACCCGTACAGGACGACGATATATGACAGGGAAACTAATCCTAGGTGATGAAATATGACAGCGAAAGCAGAAAGGGAAACGAAGAAATTAGATAAGGAAAGCCGTCCAGGGCGACTGAATTTGACAGAGAAACCCGTCCAGGGTGACGAAATATGACAGGGAAAGCCGTCCTGGGTGAAGAAATATGGCAGGGAAACCCGGCTATGGCGACGAAGAACGACAGGGAAACTCGTACAGGGCGACGAAATATGACAGAGAGACTCATCCAGGTTGACGAAGTATGAGAGAGAGAAAGAGGTTCTGGGCGAAGAGATATAACAGGGAAACCCGCCAGTAGCGACGAAGACAGGGAACTCCATCCAGGACGACAAAATATGACAAGAAAACCTGTCCAGGGCGACGATATATCATGGAAACCCGTACAGGGCGACGAATTATGACAGGAAAAATCCGTCCAGGGCAACGAAATATTTCAGGAAAATCCGTCCATGGCAACGAAATACATCAGGGAAACCCATACAATGGGACGATATATGACAGAGAAACCCGTCCAGGGCGACGATATATGTCAGGGAAACCCGTCCAGGGCGACGAAATATATCATGGAAACCCGTACAGGTCGACGAAATATGAGAGGGAAACCCGTCCTTGGCAACGATATATGACAACGAAACCAGTCAAGGGAGATAGAATAAGACAGGGGAAAGCCGTCCAGGGCGACTGAATGTGACAGGGAAAGCCGTCCAGGGCGACTGAATGTGACAGAGAAAGCCGTCCTGGGCGAGAAAATATGACAGGGAAACCTGGCTATGGCGACGAAGAATGACAGGGAAACCCGTTCAAGTCGATGGAATATGACTGGGAAATCCGTCCAGGGCGATGGAATATGACGGGAAAACCTATCCATTGTGACGAAATATGGCGAGGAAACCCGTCCAGGGCGACGAAATGTGACAGGGAAACCCCTCCATGTCGACAGAATATGAGAGGGAAACCCGTCTAGGGCGACAGAATATGTCAGGGAAACCCGCCTAGATCTATAGAATATGACAGGGCGATGGAATATGAGAAGGAAACCCGACTTGGGAAACAAAAATATAGGAGTAACCTATGTAACACTGTGGAAAGGTCACCAATGAATGTAAATTGTCCCATAAATCTTGCCCAAGATACACTACACGAGTTTTGAAATTTCTAAGTTGATCAAATATGTCGTTCATGAATAATAAACAAAAATTTGTGATAAAGCAAACGAAAGATGTTGAAAAATTTTCCCAAAAATAGGAAAGTGTCCTCTGGTTAAATTTAAAAATGCCATAAATGGGCGGATTTATATTTTTCCAGTTTGTTTTTCACATTTATTGTGTTTATAATTCTATGAAATCCCATAAAAAAATTTAAACCTCAATTTGATAAAAATTGCAAAAAATGGCAAATTGGCATCCAGGCGGCTCAAAATTAATCAAAAAAACTTAAGATTGATTAATAATTGTGTTTGTGAGTTGATCAGAAGAGACATTCACTAGTTATTATAAGGGAATAATATACTAAATGAAATTGGTAAATATTAAACTTTATATAATATCAATGTTAATAGACAAACTTTGTTTTAATAAAGTTCATCAAATAAAGGGTGGAGTTAAACTCATCAAAAAAATCAATCTCGAGTAACTGATCTGATTCCAAGTTTTTAAACTTTCATTAAAATTCTATTTTCATTTATTCAAAGTATACAAATGTGTTATTACATTATTATACAATATATTGATAAAAATACAGTGAAGACAATCAGAATGAACATTCCAATTAATATTGAATGAAAAGAGAATAACATTATTCATTCAATAAAACAGATAAACCAAGGATTTACGTCAACCAAAACATGTTTGCCGTTTGGTCGGAAACCCAAACCACTGTAAAAATTGAAGCCTAAACTGATGAACATTCTATATATTTTCACAGACCTCCAAAGATTCAACTTTAATGTTATTAACAATTTTATTACAACGACAAATTTCTCTGCAGGTAAAGCGAAGTAATAAGTAATTTCCTCGACTTAAGATACATCGGCCATTAAATACTGAAGTTGTTCATAAAAGGTAAATTGAAATTTATTTAATGTTATTTAAATGAAATAAAAAGGTGAAAATGTTTTACATAAAATGATCAAGTCTGTTGCTATACATTGTTGCTATACATTGTTGCTATACATTGTTGCTACATATTGTTGCTATACATTGTTGCTATACATTGTTGCTATACATTGTTGCTATACATTGTTGCTACATATTGTTGCTATACATTGTTGCTATACATTGTTGCTATACATTGTTGCTACACATTGTTGCTATACATTGTTGCTACATATTGTTGCTATACATTGTTGCTATACATTGTTGCTACATATTGTTGCTATACATTGTTGCTATACATTGTTGCTACATATTGTTGCTATACATTGTTGCTATACATTGTTGCTACATATTGTTGCTACACATTGTTGCTATACATTGTTGCTACATATTGTTGCTATACATTGTTGCTATACATTGTTGCTACATATTGTTGCTATACATTGTTGCTATACATTGTTGCTATACATTTAATGCTATACATGTTTGCTACATAATGGTTGCTATACCATTGTTGATATACATGTTGCTATAACAAATGTTGCTATAATTGTTGCAATACATTGTTTCTATACATTGTGGCTAACATATTGTTGCTATATTTAGTTGCTACATATTGTTGCTATACATTGTTGCTATACATGTGCTATACATTGTTGCAGCATACATATACGTTGTCTATACATTGTTACTATACATTGTTGCTAATATACTTTTGCTATAATATTGTAGCTATATAATGTTGCTATATTTGTTGCTATATATTGTTGCCGATATATTGTTGCTATACATTGATGCTATATTATTTGTATGCTATATATTGTTGCTATACATGTTGCAATATATTGTATTCTATATATTTTTGCTATATAATGTTGCTAAATATTGGTTTGCTATATAGATGTTGCTATATATTGTTGCTATATATTTTTGCTAAATATTGTTTTTTTTTTTTTTTTTTTTTTTTTTTTTTTTGGGCTATACATTGTTGCATATATTGTTGCTCTATATTGTTGCTATATATGTTGCTATACATTGTTTCTATATATTGTTTGCTATACATTGTTGCTATAAATTTGCGTATGACATTGTTGTTATACATTGTTGCATACATTGATGCAATATATAGTTGCTATCATGATGCAATATATTGTAGCAAACTATTGTTGCTATATATGTTTCTATAACATTGTTGTAATATCATTGTGCTAATATTATAGTTGGCTATAATATTGTTGCTAAACATTTTTGCTATACATTGTTGCTACATATTGTTGCTATACATTGTTGCTATACATTGTTGCTATACATTGTTGCTATACATTGTTGCTATATAATGATTGCTATACACTGTTTCTATACATTGTTGCGAACATTGTTGTCAATACATTGTTTTGGCAATACATTGTTGCTAATACAATTTGCATACATTGATGCTATATATCGTTGCTATACATTGTTGCTATACATAGTTGCTACAAATTGTTGCTATACCATGTTTCTATACTGTTGCTATACATTCTTAGCTAAAACATTGTTGCCTATATATTGTTTGCTATAAACATTGTTTGCTATACATCTATGCAACATATTGGTTAGCTACACATTGTTGCTATAAATTGTTGCTACATATTGTTGCTATACATGTTGCTAAACATTGTTGCTACATAATGTTGCTATAACATAGTTGCAAACATTGTATGCTACATATTGTTCTATACAATGTTGCTATACATAGTTTCAACATATAGTTGCTACACATTGATGCAATACATTTGATGCTACATAATTGTTAGCTATAACAATGTTGCTATACATTTTTGCTACATATTGTTGCTATACATTGGCGTTGCTATACCTTTTTGCTATACATTTATTGCTATACATTGTTGCTAACATAATTATGCTACACTGTTCCTAAACATTGTTTCTATACAATGTTGCTATACATTGTTGCTATACATTGTTGCTATATATTGTTGCTACATATTGTTGCTATATATTGTTGCTACATATTGTTGCTATACATTGTTGCTATACATTGTTGCTATACATTGTTGCTACATATTGTTGCTATACATTGTTACTATACATTGTTGCTATATACTGTTTCTATAATATTATATGCTATATATTGTATTCTATATATTGTAGCTCTATATTTGTTTGCTATATATTGTTGCTATCCCATTTTTGCTATATATTGTTGCTATATATTGTTGCTATACATTGTTGCTATATATTGTTGCTATATATTGTTGCTATATATTGTTGCTATATATTGTTGCTATATATTGTTGCTATAAATTGTTTGCTATATAATGTAGTCAATATTTGTTGCTAAACATTGTTGCTATATAGTGTTGCTAAAATAATGTTGCTAAATATTGATGCAATACATTTGTAGCAATCATCTAGTTTCTATAGCATTGTTGCAATATATTGTTTGCTATACACTGTATTGTTATACATTGTCTATACATGTTTGCTATAAATTGTTGCTATACAGTGTTTAGCTATATCTTGTTGCTATACAATGATGCTAAATATTGTTGCTATACATTGATGTAATACAATGTAGCTATATATTGTAGCTATATATTGTGCTATACATTGTTTGCTATACATTGTTTGCTACATAATTGATGCTATACATATTTGCTATACATTGTGCTATACATTGTTTCTATACAATGTTGCTAAAATTGTTGCTATACATTGTAGCTAACATTGATTCTAAACATTGTTGCTATACATTGTGCTTATACATTGTTGCTATAGCAATGTACTATATATCGTTGCTAACATTGTAGCTATACATTGTTTCTACATATGTTGAATACATTGTGCAATACAAAGTTGCTATACATTGTTGCAATACATGTTGCTATAGATTGTATGCTATACATAGTTGCAATACATTGGTGCTAACATATGTTGCTATAACAGTTGTTTCTATACAATGTTAGCTATATCATTGTTGCTTATACAATGTTGCTATATAGTTGTTGCTATACATTGTTTGCAAAACATTGAAGCAACATATTGTTGCTATAACAATGTGCTATACATTGAATTCTAATACATGTTGCTAAACATTGTTGCTATACATTGTTGCTATACATTGTTGGCTATACATTGTTGCTATACATTTTTGCATACATTGTAGCAAAACATTGTTGCTAAACATTTTTTCTATACATTGTTGCTATACAATGTTTTGCTATACATTGATGCATACATTGTAGCTACCAATTGTTGCTATACATTGTTGCTATACAATGCTGCTAAAACAATGTTTGCTATACATTGTTGCTATACAATGTTTGCTATACATTTTGCTATCACATTGGTTGCTATACATTGTTATTGGCTACTACATTTTTGCTATACAAAGTTAGCTAATACCTTGCAGCTACATATTGTTGCTAAACAATGTAGCTAAACATAGTTGCAAATCATTGTTTGCTATAAGCAATGTTGCTATACATTGTTGCTATACATTGTTGCTACATATTGTTTGGCTAAGCACAAATGGTTTGCTATACATTGTTGCTATACATTGGATAGCTATACATTGTTGCTATACATGGTTGCTAAACATTTGATGCATACATTGTTGCTAAACGATTGTTGGCTATATCATTGTTGCAATACATTTATGCTACAAATTGATGCAATAACATTGTTTCTATAGCATTGTTGCTACAACATTTTTGGGGGGGGGGGTTGCTACACATTGTTGCAAAAGCATTGTATGCTTACATGTTGCATACATAGTTGTGCTAAACATTGTTGGCTAATACATTGTTTGCTATACATTGTTGCTACACAATGTTTGATTATACATTGTTGCTATACATTGTTGCTATAAAGCATTGATTTGCTAATACAATTTTGCCTATGTGCCTTGTTAGATTAATACATACTATTTTGCTACATAACATTTGCTTGCAATACATTGAGTTTGCTAACTAACATTGTAGCAAATACATTATGCTATACATTGTATGCTACACATTAGTTGGCTATACATTGTTGCTATACCTTGTTGCTAAACATTGTTGCTATACATTTTGGGCTTAGGATTATCAACATACTAGTATTTGCTATACAATGTTGCTATACATTTGCACTTCATTATATATTGTTCTAAAGTAAATTGCTATGTATTGTTGCTATACATTTTAGCTTATACATTGTTTGCAATCATTGTTGCTAAACAAAGATGCTATACATTTGTAGCTACAAAGTTGCTATAGTTAAGACATTGGTTGCAATCAATGTTTCTATACATTGATGCTATACATATGATGCAAACATTGTTGCTATACATTTTTGCTATACAATGTTGCAATACATTGTTGCTACATATTGTTGCTCATACATTGTTTGCTATACAAGGTTGCTATACATTGTTTGCTATCATTGTATATTGCTAAACATTGGTTAGCTAAACATTGATTGCTATACATTGTTGCTAACCATTGTTGCAATACATTATGGTTGCTAAACATTGTATGCTATAACAATTGTTGCTACATATTTATCTATACATTGTTGCTAACAATGTTGAATACATTGTTGTATAACATTGTTGCTACACATTGTTGTTATACATAGTAGCAACATATTGATTGCATACATTGTTAGCTATACATTGTTGCTATACATTGTTGGCTTATACATCGTAGCTATACCTTGTTGCACATAATGTTGCTATACACTGTTTGCTAATACATTGTTGCTAATACAATGTTGCTATACATTGTTTTGCTATACATGTTGCAATACATAGTTTTTTTTTTTTATTTTTTGTGGCTACATATTTGTTTGCAAACATTGTTGCTAAACATTGTTTGCTATACAATGATTGCTTACAATGTTGCTATACATTGATGCTATACAATTGTTGCTAATACATTGTTGCTTACATTGGTGCTATACATTGTTGCAATACATTGATGCTATACATTGTTTGCTTTATATTGATTGACTATACATTGTTTGCTACATATAGTTGCAATACATTGTTGCAAACATAGTTTCTATACCTATTTGCTATACATAGTTGCTAAACAATGTTGCTACATATAGTTGCTATACATTGTTTCATATCCATAGTTGCTATACATTGTAGATATACATTGATAGCATACAAATTATGCTATTACAATGTTCTTTACATTGTTGCTACATATTGTTGCTATACATTGTTGCTAACATATTGTTGCTATACCATTGTTTTGCTATACATTGTTGCTTTAGCATAGTTGCTATACATTGTTGCTATACATTTTTGCTAAATATTATGTTGCAATACATTGATGCAATACATAGTTGGCTATATACATTTTCTATACATAGTTGCTATACAATGTTGCTACATATTGTTGCTATACAATGTTGCTAAAACATTGTTGCAATACAATAGTTGCTATACAATGTTGCTACATATGGTTGCTTATACATAGTTGCTATACATCGTGTCTAAACAATGTAGCTATACATTGTTGCTATACAAAGTTCCGACCACATTGTTGCTATACATTGTTGCTATACCATTGTTCCTACACATTGTTGCATATGCATTTTTCTATACATAGTTGCTACAAAATTGTTGCGTACATATTGTTTGCAAAACATTGTTGCTATACATTGTTGGCTATACAATGATGCTACACATTGTTGCAATACATTGTTTGCTAAACATAGATCCTACACATTGTTGCAATATCATTGTTGCTATACATTGTGCTGTAGCATTGTTTGCTAAACATTGAGTAACCATTGTTGTCAATACATTGTTGCTATACATTGTTGCTACATAATGTTGCTAAACAATGTTGCTAAACATATGTAGCTAAACATTGTTGCTAATACCTTGTTGCCTACATATTGTTGGCTATACATTGTATGCTATACATTGTTGCTATACATTGTAGCAATACATGTTGCAACAATTGTAGCTATACAATTGTTGCTATACCAAGTTGTATACATAGTTGCTATAGGCAATGTTGCTATACATTGTATGCTATACCATTGTATTGCTACAAATTGTTGCTATCACATTGTTGCTATACATTGTTGACAATACATAGTTGCGTATCTATTGTATGCTATACATAGATATGCTAAACATTTGTTTGCTACATAAATTTGCAATACATTGAATTGCTAAACATTGATGCAATACATTAGATCAATAACAATGTTGCAAAACAAATTGCAAAACCATAGATTGCAATACAAAGATCTACACATTTTGCAAAACAATTGTATCAATACAATGTATCATACATTGTATGCAATACATTGAATCTATACAAATGTTTGCAACCAAAATGTAGCAATACTTGTAGTCTAAAACAATGATGCTATTACATAGTAGCAACATCATGTTGCTATACATTGTGCTATACATTGTTTGCAAAATAAATGTAGCTACATAATGTAGTCTAAACATTGATGCTATACATAGTTGCTAAACATAGATGCTAACTTGTAGCCTATACATTGATTGCTAAACAGTTGTATCTATACATAGTTGTCAAAAGCCTTGTTCAAACAAAGCTGCTAAACATGATGCAAAACAAAGAAAGCAACAAATTGTTGCTATAACAATGATGCTATACATTGTTGCTATACATTGTTTCTACCTATGTTACCAACACAAAGATGCTATACATTGTTGCAAACAATGTTGCTAATACATAGAAGCAATACAAACTTGCTATAGCGCATGTTGTCTACCTATGATGCTATACATTGAAGCTACACATTGTTTGCAATACATAAGTTGCAATACAAAGTTGCAATACATTGTTGCTAAACCTTAGTTGCAACATATTGTTTGCAAATACAATGTTGCTAAACACTTGTTGCATACATTGTTGCTATACATTGTTGCTATACATTGTATGCTACCTATTGATGCAAAACATTGTTGCTATACATTGTTGCTAAACATTTGTTACAATACATTTGTTGCACAAATTTTGCATAACATCGTAGCTAAACATTGTTGAAATACATTGTTCAATACTTGTTGCTAAACATTGTTGCAATACATTGTTGCAATACATTGTAGCTTAAACATTGTTGCAATTACCATAGGTGCCATAGGAATGTTGCACTACATTGTTGCTAAACATGTTGCTTTATATTGATGCAGATACAATGTTGCTACAAATTGATAGCTATACAATTTTGCTATTACATATGTTGCTATACAATGATAGCTATACATTGTATTGCAATACATAGATCTACTATAGTTGCTATACATTGATGCAATACATTGTTTGCAATACATATTGATGCTATACATTGTTGCAAATAACATTGTTGCTATACATTAGTTGCTACATAATTATAGTAAGCTAACATTGTTGCTAACAAATGTTGCTAACAATGTATCTATACATTGTTGCAATACATTGTAGCTAAAGCATGTGCTATACAAAAGTTTGCTACATATATTTGCTATACATTGTTGCTAAAACCTTGATTTGCTATAACATTGTTGCTATACATAGTATTGCAAAACATAGTATGCTTGAAACTTGTTGCTACATGTTGTTGCATTAACATTTTTTGTCTATACATTGGTTGCTATACATTGTTGCAATACATTGTTGCTATACATTTGTACCCT
This sequence comes from Cherax quadricarinatus, assembly GCF_026875155.1. Classification (NCBI taxonomy): domain Eukaryota; kingdom Metazoa; phylum Arthropoda; class Malacostraca; order Decapoda; family Parastacidae; genus Cherax; species Cherax quadricarinatus. The sequence continues at coordinate 15,303 of NW_026467647.1, forward strand.
ACACATTGATATCAAAACATTGTTGCTATACATTGTTTCCAACACATTGTAGCCTAAAAAATGATGCTATACATTGTTGCAACATATTGTTGCAACAATATAGTTTGCTAAACATTGTTGCTATACATTGTCTATAACATTGTTGCTAAACATTGTTGCTATACAGATGTAGCAATACAATTTAGCTAAACAAGTATGCTAACATAGTTGCTACATATATGTTGCTATACATTGTTGCTACATAAATGGATGCTCAGAAAAAAACAGTTGCTATACATTGATGTCTACATAATTTTGCTATACAATGATGCTATACATTGTTGCAAAACAATGTTGCACATAAAAGTTTTGCCTATAATTTTTTCTACACATTGTTGCTAATAACAATGATGCTATACAATTTTGCAAATACATTGTTCTATACATTGTAGCTACATTTTTGTTGCTCTAACATTGTTGCTAAACATAGTTTTCAATACATAGTTGCATAAACAAGTTGCTATACATTGTAGCAATACATTATTCTAAATACATTGTCCCTACACAGTATGCTATACATTGTGCCAATATCCATATGTTCCCTACACAATGTTGCTATACAAAGTTGCTATACATTGTTCTACACATTGTTTCTAACATTGTTTGCAACATATTAGTATTGCAATACATGTTGCTACACATAGTTGCTATACATTTTTTGCTATACATTGTTGCTATACAATGTACCTACACAATGTTGCATACATTGATGCTATACAATGTTCCTACACATTGTTAGCAAGACATAGTTTCATATACAATGTTGCTATACATTGTGCTACCTTATTGTTGTTATACATTGGTTGCTATATCATTGTTGCTATAACATATGTAGCAAAACATTGATTAGCAATTACAATGTAGCAATACATTGTTGCTATACATTGTTCCTACACATTGTTGCTATACATTGTTGCTATACATTGTTCCTACACATTGTTGCTATACATTGTTGCTATACTGATCCTACACTTGTTGCTATCTGTCGCTATACATTGTTGCTACCATTGTTGCTATACATTTTCCTACACATTGTTGCTATACATTGTTGCTATACATTGTTCCTACACATTGTATGCTATACATTGTTGCCTATACATAGTTCCTACACATTGTTGCAATACATTGAGCTATACATTGATCCAACACCTTGTGCTAAACATTGTTGCTATACATGTTTCCAACAGCATAGTCGCAATACATTGATGCTATACCATTGTTGCTACACATTGTTTGTAAACATTGTTGCTATACATTGTTCCTACACATATGTAGGCTAACATTGTTGCAATACATTGTTGCTATACAATGTTTCTATAACATTGTTTGCTAACATTGTTGCAATACATTTTGCTAAACATAGTGCAATTACCTTATAAGCCAACATATTGGTTGCTATACATTGTTGCTATGTTATTATTGCAATGAAATGTTGCTATAATAAAGATGCAAAACAATGTATGCTATACATTTATGCATATACTTGTTGCTATACATTGATGCTAGATCAATGTTGCTATCATATTGTAGCTATACATTTGTTGCAATAACAATGTTTGCTAAAACATTTTTGGCTAAACATTGATGCTATACATATGTTGCAATACAATGTTTGCTAAACATAGATGCTATACATTGTTTGCTATACATAGATAGCTATACATTGTTTCTAAAACATTGTTGCTATACATTGTTTGCTCAACAAGAATGCAATACCTTGAAGCAATACAATGTATCTATACAATTGAGCAAACCTAGTATCAAACATAGTAGCAAACAATGTTGCTACCAATTGTAGTGTGCATAATACCATGTTGTCAATACAAAGATAGCTATCACAATGTTGCAAAAACATTGTTGCTATACAAGTTGCACATATAGTTGCTATACAAATGTTTCTATACCTAGTGCTATACATATATTAGCATACATTTTTGCTAAACTTTGTAGCAACATAATTGATTCAAATACATAGAAGCAATCCAAATAAGCTATACAATAGAAGCTAACATAAAGTAGCTAAACCGTGATAGCACTAGCATATGATTGGCAATATAATGTTGCTACATAATTGTTTCTATACATTGTTGCTCAACAATGTTTGCAAAACAATGTTTCAAAACAATGATTGCTATACAATGTAGCGACATATTGGCTATAACAAAGTATTCTATACAATTGTTGCATACAATGATGCTAAACAATATCAATAATCAAATGATGCAAAACATTATAGTGCTATACATTATTTGCTACATCATTTTTAGCTATACAATTGATAGCTATACATATTATGCTATACATTGTATGCAGGTTAACCCATACAAATTATCCTACACAATGATGCTAAACATGTAGCTATACATTGTTTGCAATACAATGTTGCAAAACCATTGATTTCTATACAATGTTTCTACAAATAGATGCTATGCATATGTTTCAATACATTTTTGCTATACATTGAATAGCTATACATTTTAGCTATACATTGTTGCTATACATTAGTTGCTAACAATTAAGTACTAGGGATCTCAAATTGTTTCTAAAACATTGCTATGGATGGAGACCGGAAACATAAACCACACCTGAATATGACCTCACCTGACAAGACCTCACCTAAAATATGACCAATACCTAACAAAGACCCACATGACTAAACCACATCTCACAAACACTTCTCCTAACCTAAGACCACACCCTATTGGAACACACCTCACTATAACCTCACTAAACGATGCTATGACCACAACTACGACCTCACCATACTATGATCACACCATTACCAGATCCCACCTGGGAGTTTCATCTGAGGGGACACAAATAGACATTTGGACACACGGAACTAGGAGAGCGGCCAAAATAAACCGAAACTGGGAAGTGAGAAGGGTTGACATCCGGGGACCCACGGATGGAGACCTTGAAACATAATACCACACCTATAACCACAACTGTAACTGGCCTCACCTAACTATGTACCACACCTATCTATTACCACACGTCACCTATTGACTCACATCGACAACACCAAGATCCGTTAGGTGATATGTGATGTTGATGCCTCTTACGGACAGAATATTACCCATTAAGTTAAGAATGCTATAAGTGCACACTTGATCACTATAATAAATAGTTAAAAAACACTGGATCATGGGGATCATGATTCCATAACTAATAAATGACTCTTCACATATGCTTAATATGATTTGTATGTTACTGTGAAGTCATGATTATTGAATCACTGAGTCTCAGTGATGTGTGATTGTTGCAGCAAACTAACCAAGATTCCTGTCACTGAGAGTCTTAGATAAGGAAGTGATGGTCACTGTGTCTTAGACCGAGGATTTGTGTCGACTTTTTGTCTGAACAAAGGACACTGTATACAAGCAACGATTCACGTATAGGCATTGTGACGCAATATACAGCTTACCTTGATTTTCTCTGTATAGTTCAAATTTCATGTAATAATAATAATAAAAATAATAATAAAAAAAATAATAATAAAAATAAAAATAAGAAATAATAATAATAATACACTTCTAAGTATAGAAAGCCACTGTTTTATAAGACATGTCATTCCAGGCAACAACCACCATCATGGTTGACAGTAGCAGCAGGCGTAAAGAACCATGTACAGAGTGAAAAGGAAAGCACTTGTTCACATGGATCCATCCCGGCAGTGTGAAACTTTGTTTTAATTACAGATGCTAATAAAAACAACATAATAATAATAATTATTATTATAATTATTAATATTATTATTATTAATAATATAAAATTAATTAATAATTATTTTCATTTATTAGTCGAAGTAGTAATTAGTATGCCATGGTCATCTTCAGGGACCCCCCCCCACCTACTTGTTTTGATGCTTTTTCTATGTCATATGTTGTCCCATGTCCCCACAGATGTTCTCCCTTCCCCACTTCCTAACCTACCTCAGCAGTTCTAACCTTTCCCCAGCGTGTCCCAGGAGTCCATCAGTGGTCTCCCTCAGATGTTCTCCCTTCCCCACTTCCTAACCTACGCTCACAGTCCACTCCCCATCTTGACCATTAGTCCTTCTTGTAGTCCCCACCGATGTCTCCTTCCACCACTTCCAATCCCTACGCTCAGCATCCTACCTCCCCTGCGTGTCCCAGGAGTCCCACGTTCCCCTCATAAGTTCTCCCCTCCCCACATCCTATCCTACGCTCAGCAGTTCTACCTTCCCCCAGCGTGTCCAGGAGCACTGTGTCCCCTCAAAGATGTTCTCCCTTCCCCACTTCCTATCCTACGCTCAGCAGTCCTACCTTCCCCAGCGTGTCCAGGAGTCCATCTGTGTCCCCTCAGATGTTCCTCCTACCCCACTTCCTATCCTACGCCTCAGCATCCTACCTCCCAGCGTGTCCAGGAGTCCCATCTGTGTCCCACAGATTTCCCCTTCCCACTTCCTATCCGTACGCTCATTCAGTTCTACCTTCCCCAGCGTGTCCAGGAGTCCATCTGTGTCCCACAGATGTTCTCCCTTCCCCACATCCCTATCCTACGCTCAGCAGTTCTAACCTTCCCCAGCGTTTCCAGTAGTCCATCTGTGTCCCCTCAGATGTTCTCCCTTCCCCACTTCCTATCCTACGCTCAGCAGTCCTACCTTCCCCAGCGTGTCCAGGAGTCCATCTGTGTCCCCTCAGATGTTCTCCCTTCCTCACTTCCTATCCTACGCTCAGCAGTCCTACCTTTCCCCATGATCGTGTGTCCAGGAGTCCATCATTGTCCCCTCGAAGTTCTCCCTTCCTCACTTCCTATCCTACGCACAGCATCCCTACCTTCCCCAGTTCGAGTGTCCAGGAGTCCATCTGTGTCCCCCTCAGATGTTCTCCCTTCCCACTTCCTAACCTACGCTCAGCAGTCCTATCTTTCCGCAGGTACGTGGTGTCCAGGTAGTCCATCTGATGACCCCTCAGATTTCTCCCTTCCCCACTTCCTATCCTACGCTCAGCAGACCTACCTTCCCTAGTTCGTGTGTCCGGAGTCCATCTTTGACCCCTCAGAATAATTCCCCAATCCCACTTCCTATCCTACAATCAGCAATCCTACCTTCCCAGGTTCGTGTGTCCAGGATCCATCTGTGCCCCTCAGATATCCACATTCCCACTTCCTATCCACGCTCAGCATTCCTACCTTCCCCAGGGTCGAGTGTCCAGAGTCCATCAGTGGTCCCCTCAATAGTCCCCATTCCCCACTTCCAATCCAACACTCAGCAATACGTACCTTCTCCCCTGTTCTTGTGTCGTATCCCCTGACTTTACCAGTCCATGTATTCCATTATCCATCTGTCCGCACATCAGATATTCCCCTTAATCCGCACTTCCGCAAGGTTTCCTCGACTTTCCAGGTTTCATGTGTCCAGGAATCCATCCGTGGGCCCCCAGGATGTCTCCCTTCCCATCGAAGATCTGGCAATTCTTCTTGATATTTGAAGTCTTCACCCAGTCCCACCCCCCAGACATCAGCAGTCCCACCCTCATGTCAGTGTTTTCCAGGTAACAACCCTTCCCACTTCCCAGAGGTCAGCAATCCCCACCCAGGTCCAAGGTTATTACACCCAGGTATACCCCTTCACCACTCTTCCAGAGGTCAGCAAGTCCCACCTCAGGTCGTGGTTCCAGGTATACAACCCTTCACCACTTCCATGATGTCAGCAATCCCACCCCAGGTCCATGGTACCAGGGTATACACCCTTCACCACTTCCCTGAGGTCCAGCAGTCCACCACACCCGGTGTCAGTGGTTCAAGGTATACAACCCTTCACCACATCCCTGAGTCAGCAGTCCCACCCCAGGTCCGTGGCTCCAGATATTCACCCTCACCACTTCACTGAGGTCAGCAAGCCCACCCCAGTCAGTGGTTACAGGAATACCAACCCTTCACCACTTCCCTGAGGTCAGCAAGTCCCACCCCAGGTCAGTGGATCCAGGTAGTACAACACTACACCAATTCCCTGAGGTCAGCAAGTCCACCCCAGATCAGTAAGTGTCAAGGTATACAACCCTTCACCACTTCCCTGATGTCAGCAAGTCCCACCCCAGGTCTGTGGATCCAGGTATACAACTTCTTCACCACCTTCCCTGAGGTTCATCAGTCCCACCCCAGGTCCGTGGTTCTAGTATTCACCCTTCACCACTTCCCTGATGTCAGCAATTCCCACCCATCCCTGGTTCCGTATTCACCTCACCACTTCCCTGAGGTCACAAGTCCCAACCCGAGTCTGCGTGGTTCCAGGTATTCACCCTTCACCACTTCCCTGAGGTCAGCAAGTCCCCACCCCAGGTCCCGTGATCCAGGTATTCACCCTTCACCTGCTTCCTGGAGTCAGCAGTTTCAGCCAAGCCTCAGTACTGTCCATAGATTATATTAGTTGGTGGGTTTGTTTGGGGGGGGTTTTTGTTTTTTTTCTGCACAAGTGTATTAATATCAGTATACGCAGGTAGATGTTATTACAGAGGAGGACACGCATATAATCTGCGCACTGTAATAACAATCCTCCTGGACAGACTCGAACGTCGACTACCTGAGACATAGATATCTCTATCACAGTTCGTCCACCAAGAACTGGCCACTAGTAAAATCTGGAACATAAATTTAAATTTAAATATTTTAACCTATATTGTCAGTTATTAACTTGTCCAATTAATTAGTTGTGTAAGTGTATTTGTGAACGTTTATTATTGCTAAATATTATTGTGGGTGTGTTAACCTTATGTGCTCCCTGCATGATATTGTTAATAATGTCCTTCAGTAATCTTTATGCCCTCGATATTGATCTTTTTTCACAGTACGCTAAGGTTCACAAGCGCGCCTCTGTACTATAACACTCATTTCTGATAATTTACACATACACAACTACACATACACAACACATACATACTCACGAAAAAAGCAACACACACACAAAATCCTCTGTATCAACATACACATAGCCCTTATTCAACAGAGCATTTATAATCCTCTCTTTCATTTTTTACTATATGTAAACACACAAACACACGCGCCCACTCCTTACACATTTAACCCTACGCTACACACACACACATACACACATGAACCATCACTAAGTAAATAACGTGTGCAAACCCCTGACACTCCTTCATGATTTAGAGACGGGTCACCATCTGGAATAAGACTCATGTCAACACAGACACCAACAGTACGTAAATTAAACTCTCAAAGTTCGACACAAAACTAATTATTTAAATGGGGAAACCTTGGCTATGGCGACGAAGAATGACAGGTAAACCCGTTTCAATTCGATGGAATATGACTGGGAATCCGACCCAGGGCGATGGAATATGACGGGGAAAACCTATCCATAGTGACGAAAAAGCGAGGAAACCCCTCAGGGCGACAAATTGACAGGGAAACCCCACCATTCGACAGAATATTGAAAGGGAAACCGCTAGGGCGACAGAATATGCATGGAAACCCCCTAGATCTATAGAATATGACAGGGCGATGGAATATGAGATAGGAAACCCGACTTGGAAAAGAAAAAATGGGGGGGGGGGGGGGGGGGGGGGGGGGGGGGGGGGGGGGGGGGGGGGGGGGGGGGGGGGGGGGGGGGGGGGTTTAATAAAAGTATTTTTATTATATTTTATTTAATATAGGAGGAACCTCGGTAACACTGTGGAAAGGGTCCAATGAAGTAAATTGTCCCATAAATCTTGCACAGATACACTACTCAAGTTTTTTGAAATTTCTAAGTTGATCAAATATGTCCTTTCATGAATAATAAACAAAATTTGTGATAAAGCAAACGAAAGATGTTGAAAATTTTTCCCAAAAATAGGAAAGTGTCCTCATGGTTAAATTTAAAAATGCATAAATGGGCGGATTTATATTTTTCCCAGTTTGTTTTTTCACATTTACTGAGTTTATAAATCTATGAAATCCCATAAAAAAAATTAAACCTCAAATTTGATAAAAATTGCCAAAAATGGCAAATTGGCATCCAGGCGGCTCAAAATTAATCAAAAAACTAAAGATTGATTAATAATTGTGTTTTGTGAGTTGATCAAAGAGACATTCAATATTTATTATAAGGGAATAATATACTAAATGAAATTGGTAAATATTAAACTTTATATAATATCAATGTTAATAGACAAACTTTGTTTTAATAAAGTTCATCAAATAAAGGGTGGAGTTAAACTCATCAAAAAAATCAATCTCGAGTAACTGATCTGATTCCAAGTTTTTAAACTTTCATTAAAATTCTATTTTCATTTATTCAAAGTATACAAATGTGTTATTACATTATTATACAATATATTGATAAAAATACAGTGAAGACAATCAGAATGAACATTCCAATTAATATTGAATGAAAAGAGAATAACATTATTCATTCAATAAAACAGATAAACCAAGGATTTACGTCAACCAAAACATGTTTGCCGTTTGGTCGGAAACCCAAACCACTGTAAAAATTGAAGCCTAAACTGATGAACATTCTATATATTTTCACAGACCTCCAAAGATTCAACTTTAATGTTATTAACAATTTTATTACAAACTGACAAATTTCTCTCTGCAGGTACAGCTAAGTAAATAAGTAATTTCCACGACTTAAGATACATCGGCCATTAAATACTGAAGTTGTTCATAAAAGGTAAATTGAAATTTATTTAATGTTATTTAAATGAAATAAAAAGGTGAAAATGTTTTACATAAAATGATCAAGTCTGTTGCTATACATTGTTGCTATACATTGTTGCTATACATTGTTGCTACATATTGTTGCTATACATTGTTGCTATACATTGTTGCTATACATTGTTGCTATACATTGTTGCTACATATTGTTGCTATACATTGTTGCTATACATTGTTGCTATACATTGTTGCTACACATTGTTGCTATACATTGTTGCTACATATTGTTGCTATACATTGTTGCTATACATTGTTGCTACATATTGTTGCTATACATTGTTGCTATACATTGTTGCTACATATTGTTGCTATACATTGTTGCTATACATTGTTGCTACATATTGTTGCTACACATTGTTGCTATACATTGTTGCTACATATTGTTGCTATACATTGTTGCTATACATTGTTGCTACATATTGTTGCTATACATTGTTGCTATACATTGTTGCTATACATTTAATGCTATACATGTTTGCTACATAATGGTTGCTATACCATTGTTGATATACATGTTGCTATAACAAATGTTGCTATAATTGTTGCAATACATTGTTTCTATACATTGTGGCTAACATATTGTTGCTATATTTAGTTGCTACATATTGTTGCTATACATTGTTGCTATACATGTGCTATACATTGTTGCAGCATACATATACGTTGTCTATACATTGTTACTATACATTGTTGCTAATATACTTTTGCTATAATATTGTAGCTATATAATGTTGCTATATTTGTTGCTATATATTGTTGCCGATATATTGTTGCTATACATTGATGCTATATTATTTGTATGCTATATATTGTTGCTATACATGTTGCAATATATTGTATTCTATATATTTTTGCTATATAATGTTGCTAAATATTGGTTTGCTATATAGATGTTGCTATATATTGTTGCTATATATTTTTGCTAAATATTGTTTTTTTTTTTTTTTTTTTTTTTTTTTTTTTTGGGCTATACATTGTTGCATATATTGTTGCTCTATATTGTTGCTATATATGTTGCTATACATTGTTTCTATATATTGTTTGCTATACATTGTTGCTATAAATTTGCGTATGACATTGTTGTTATACATTGTTGCATACATTGATGCAATATATAGTTGCTATCATGATGCAATATATTGTAGCAAACTATTGTTGCTATATATGTTTCTATAACATTGTTGTAATATCATTGTGCTAATATTATAGTTGGCTATAATATTGTTGCTAAACATTTTTGCTATACATTGATGCTACATATTGTTTGCTATACATTGTTGCTATACATTGTTGCAAACATTGATGCTATACATTGTTGCTATATAATGATTGCTATACACTGTTTCTATACATTGTTGCGAACATTGTTGTCAATACATTGTTTTGGCAATACATTGTTGCTAATACAATTTGCATACATTGATGCTATATATCGTTGCTATACATTGTTGCTATACATAGTTGCTACAAATTGTTGCTATACCATGTTTCTATACTGTTGCTATACATTCTTAGCTAAAACATTGTTGCCTATATATTGTTTGCTATAAACATTGTTTGCTATACATCTATGCAACATATTGGTTAGCTACACATTGTTGCTATAAATTGTTGCTACATATTGTTGCTATACATGTTGCTAAACATTGTTGCTACATAATGTTGCTATAACATAGTTGCAAACATTGTATGCTACATATTGTTCTATACAATGTTGCTATACATAGTTTCAACATATAGTTGCTACACATTGATGCAATACATTTGATGCTACATAATTGTTAGCTATAACAATGTTGCTATACATTTTTGCTACATATTGTTGCTATACATTGGCGTTGCTATACCTTTTTGCTATACATTTATTGCTATACATTGTTGCTAACATAATTATGCTACACTGTTCCTAAACATTGTTTCTATACAATGTTGCTATACATTGTTGCTATACATTGTTGCTATATATTGTTGCTACATATTGTTGCTATATATTGTTGCTACATATTGTTGCTATACATTGTTGCTATACATTGTTAAGCAATACATTGTTGCTACATATTGTTGCTATACATTTGTTACTATACAATGTGCTATATACTGTTTCTATAATATTATATGCTATATATTGTATTCTATATATTGTAGCTCTATATTTGTTTGCTATATATTGTTGCTATCCCATTTTTGCTATATATTGTTGCTATATATTGTTGCTATACATTGTTGCTATATATTGTTGCTATATATTGTTGCTATATATTGTTGCTATATATTGTTGCTATATATTGTTGCTATACATTGTTTGCTATATAATGTAGTCAATATTTGTTGCTAAACATTGTTGCTATATAGTGTTGCTAAAATAATGTTGCTAAATATTGATGCAATACATTTGTAGCAATCATCTAGTTTCTATAGCATTGTTGCAATATATTGTTTGCTATACACTGTATTGTTATACATTGTCTATACATGTTTGCTATAAATTGTTGCTATACAGTGTTTAGCTATATCTTGTTGCTATACAATGATGCTAAATATTGTTGCTATACATTGATGTAATACAATGTAGCTATATATTGTAGCTATATATTGTGCTATACATTGTTTGCTATACATTGTTTGCTACATAATTGATGCTATACATATTTGCTATACATTGTGCTATACATTGTTTCTATACAATGTTGCTAAAATTGTTGCTATACATTGTAGCTAACATTGATTCTAAACATTGTTGCTATACATTGTGCTTATACATTGTTGCTATAGCAATGTACTATATATCGTTGCTAACATTGTAGCTATACATTGTTTCTACATATGTTGAATACATTGTGCAATACAAAGTTGCTATACATTGTTGCAATACATGTTGCTATAGATTGTATGCTATACATAGTTGCAATACATTGGTGCTAACATATGTTGCTATAACAGTTGTTTCTATACAATGTTAGCTATATCATTGTTGCTTATACAATGTTGCTATATAGTTGTTGCTATACATTGTTTGCAAAACATTGAAGCAACATATTGTTGCTATAACAATGTGCTATACATTGAATTCTAATACATGTTGCTAAACATTGTTGCTATACATTGTTGCTATACATTGTTGGCTATACATTGTTGCTATACATTTTTGCATACATTGTAGCAAAACATTGTTGCTAAACATTTTTTCTATACATTGTTGCTATACAATGTTTTGCTATACATTGATGCATACATTGTAGCTACCAATTGTTGCTATACATTGTTGCTATACAATGCTGCTAAAACAATGTTTGCTATACATTGTTGCTATACAATGTTTGCTATACATTTTGCTATCACATTGGTTGCTATACATTGTTATTGGCTACTACATTTTTGCTATACAAAGTTAGCTAATACCTTGCAGCTACATATTGTTGCTAAACAATGTAGCTAAACATAGTTGCAAATCATTGTTTGCTATAAGCAATGTTGCTATACATTGTTGCTATACATTGTTGCTACATATTGTTTGGCTAAGCACAAATGGTTTGCTATACATTGTTGCTATACATTGGATAGCTATACATTGTTGCTATACATGGTTGCTAAACATTTGATGCATACATTGTTGCTAAACGATTGTTGGCTATATCATTGTTGCAATACATTTATGCTACAAATTGATGCAATAACATTGTTTCTATAGCATTGTTGCTACAACATTTTTGGGGGGGGGGGTTGCTACACATTGTTGCAAAAGCATTGTATGCTTACATGTTGCATACATAGTTGTGCTAAACATTGTTGGCTAATACATTGTTTGCTATACATTGTTGCTACACAATGTTTGATTATACATTGTTGCTATACATTGTTGCTATAAAGCATTGATTTGCTAATACAATTTTGCCTATGTGCCTTGTTAGATTAATACATACTATTTTGCTACATAACATTTGCTTGCAATACATTGAGTTTGCTAACTAACATTGTAGCAAATACATTATGCTATACATTGTATGCTACACATTAGTTGGCTATACATTGTTGCTATACCTTGTTGCTAAACATTGTTGCTATACATTTTGGGCTTAGGATTATCAACATACTAGTATTTGCTATACAATGTTGCTATACATTTGCACTTCATTATATATTGTTCTAAAGTAAATTGCTATGTATTGTTGCTATACATTTTAGCTTATACATTGTTTGCAATCATTGTTGCTAAACAAAGATGCTATACATTTGTAGCTACAAAGTTGCTATAGTTAAGACATTGGTTGCAATCAATGTTTCTATACATTGATGCTATACATATGATGCAAACATTGTTGCTATACATTTTTGCTATACAATGTTGCAATACATTGTTGCTACATATTGTTGCTCATACATTGTTTGCTATACAAGGTTGCTATACATTGTTTGCTATCATTGTATATTGCTAAACATTGGTTAGCTAAACATTGATTGCTATACATTGTTGCTAACCATTGTTGCAATACATTATGGTTGCTAAACATTGTATGCTATAACAATTGTTGCTACATATTTATCTATACATTGTTGCTAACAATGTTGAATACATTGTTGTATAACATTGTTGCTACACATTGTTGTTATACATAGTAGCAACATATTGATTGCATACATTGTTAGCTATACATTGTTGCTATACATTGTTGGCTTATACATCGTAGCTATACCTTGTTGCACATAATGTTGCTATACACTGTTTGCTAATACATTGTTGCTAATACAATGTTGCTATACATTGTTTTGCTATACATGTTGCAATACATAGTTTTTTTTTTTTATTTTTTGTGGCTACATATTTGTTTGCAAACATTGTTGCTAAACATTGTTTGCTATACAATGATTGCTTACAATGTTGCTATACATTGATGCTATACAATTGTTGCTAATACATTGTTGCTTACATTGGTGCTATACATTGTTGCAATACATTGATGCTATACATTGTTTGCTTTATATTGATTGACTATACATTGTTTGCTACATATAGTTGCAATACATTGTTGCAAACATAGTTTCTATACCTATTTGCTATACATAGTTGCTAAACAATGTTGCTACATATAGTTGCTATACATTGTTTCATATCCATAGTTGCTATACATTGTAGATATACATTGATAGCATACAAATTATGCTATTACAATGTTCTTTACATTGTTGCTACATATTGTTGCTATACATTGTTGCTAACATATTGTTGCTATACCATTGTTTTGCTATACATTGTTGCTTTAGCATAGTTGCTATACATTGTTGCTATACATTTTTGCTAAATATTATGTTGCAATACATTGATGCAATACATAGTTGGCTATATACATTTTCTATACATAGTTGCTATACAATGTTGCTACATATTGTTGCTATACAATGTTGCTAAAACATTGTTGCAATACAATAGTTGCTATACAATGTTGCTACATATGGTTGCTTATACATAGTTGCTATACATCGTGTCTAAACAATGTAGCTATACATTGTTGCTATACAAAGTTCCGACCACATTGTTGCTATACATTGTTGCTATACCATTGTTCCTACACATTGTTGCATATGCATTTTTCTATACATAGTTGCTACAAAATTGTTGCGTACATATTGTTTGCAAAACATTGTTGCTATACATTGTTGGCTATACAATGATGCTACACATTGTTGCAATACATTGTTTGCTAAACATAGATCCTACACATTGTTGCAATATCATTGTTGCTATACATTGTGCTGTAGCATTGTTTGCTAAACATTGAGTAACCATTGTTGTCAATACATTGTTGCTATACATTGTTGCTACATAATGTTGCTAAACAATGTTGCTAAACATATGTAGCTAAACATTGTTGCTAATACCTTGTTGCCTACATATTGTTGGCTATACATTGTATGCTATACATTGTTGCTATACATTGTAGCAATACATGTTGCAACAATTGTAGCTATACAATTGTTGCTATACCAAGTTGTATACATAGTTGCTATAGGCAATGTTGCTATACATTGTATGCTATACCATTGTATTGCTACAAATTGTTGCTATCACATTGTTGCTATACATTGTTGACAATACATAGTTGCGTATCTATTGTATGCTATACATAGATATGCTAAACATTTGTTTGCTACATAAATTTGCAATACATTGAATTGCTAAACATTGATGCAATACATTAGATCAATAACAATGTTGCAAAACAAATTGCAAAACCATAGATTGCAATACAAAGATCTACACATTTTGCAAAACAATTGTATCAATACAATGTATCATACATTGTATGCAATACATTGAATCTATACAAATGTTTGCAACCAAAATGTAGCAATACTTGTAGTCTAAAACAATGATGCTATTACATAGTAGCAACATCATGTTGCTATACATTGTGCTATACATTGTTTGCAAAATAAATGTAGCTACATAATGTAGTCTAAACATTGATGCTATACATAGTTGCTAAACATAGATGCTAACTTGTAGCCTATACATTGATTGCTAAACAGTTGTATCTATACATAGTTGTCAAAAGCCTTGTTCAAACAAAGCTGCTAAACATGATGCAAAACAAAGAAAGCAACAAATTGTTGCTATAACAATGATGCTATACATTGTTGCTATACATTGTTTCTACCTATGTTACCAACACAAAGATGCTATACATTGTTGCAAACAATGTTGCTAATACATAGAAGCAATACAAACTTGCTATAGCGCATGTTGTCTACCTATGATGCTATACATTGAAGCTACACATTGTTTGCAATACATAAGTTGCAATACAAAGTTGCAATACATTGTTGCTAAACCTTAGTTGCAACATATTGTTTGCAAATACAATGTTGCTAAACACTTGTTGCATACATTGTTGCTATACATTGTTGCTATACATTGTATGCTACCTATTGATGCAAAACATTGTTGCTATACATTGTTGCTAAACATTTGTTACAATACATTTGTTGCACAAATTTTGCATAACATCGTAGCTAAACATTGTTGAAATACATTGTTCAATACTTGTTGCTAAACATTGTTGCAATACATTGTTGCAATACATTGTAGCTTAAACATTGTTGCAATTACCATAGGTGCCATAGGAATGTTGCACTACATTGTTGCTAAACATGTTGCTTTATATTGATGCAGATACAATGTTGCTACAAATTGATAGCTATACAATTTTGCTATTACATATGTTGCTATACAATGATAGCTATACATTGTATTGCAATACATAGATCTACTATAGTTGCTATACATTGATGCAATACATTGTTTGCAATACATATTGATGCTATACATTGTTGCAAATAACATTGTTGCTATACATTAGTTGCTACATAATTATAGTAAGCTAACATTGTTGCTAACAAATGTTGCTAACAATGTATCTATACATTGTTGCAATACATTGTAGCTAAAGCATGTGCTATACAAAAGTTTGCTACATATATTTGCTATACATTGTTGCTAAAACCTTGATTTGCTATAACATTGTTGCTATACATAGTATTGCAAAACATAGTATGCTTGAAACTTGTTGCTACATGTTGTTGCATTAACATTTTTTGTCTATACATTGGTTGCTATACATTGTTGCAATACATTGTTGCTATACATTTGTACCCTACACATTGATATCAAAACATTGTTGCTATACATTGTTTCCAACACATTGTAGCCTAAAAAATGATGCTATACATTGTTGCAACATATTGTTGCAACAATATAGTTTGCTAAACATTGTTGCTATACATTGTCTATAACATTGTTGCTAAACATTGTTGCTATACAGATGTAGCAATACAATTTAGCTAAACAAGTATGCTAACATAGTTGCTACATATATGTTGCTATACATTGTTGCTACATAAATGGATGCTCAGAAAAAAACAGTTGCTATACATTGATGTCTACATAATTTTGCTATACAATGATGCTATACATTGTTGCAAAACAATGTTGCACATAAAAGTTTTGCCTATAATTTTTTCTACACATTGTTGCTAATAACAATGATGCTATACAATTTTGCAAATACATTGTTCTATACATTGTAGCTACATTTTTGTTGCTCTAACATTGTTGCTAAACATAGTTTTCAATACATAGTTGCATAAACAAGTTGCTATACATTGTAGCAATACATTATTCTAAATACATTGTCCCTACACAGTATGCTATACATTGTGCCAATATCCATATGTTCCCTACACAATGTTGCTATACAAAGTTGCTATACATTGTTCTACACATTGTTTCTAACATTGTTTGCAACATATTAGTATTGCAATACATGTTGCTACACATAGTTGCTATACATTTTTTGCTATACATTGTTGCTATACAATGTACCTACACAATGTTGCATACATTGATGCTATACAATGTTCCTACACATTGTTAGCAAGACATAGTTTCATATACAATGTTGCTATACATTGTGCTACCTTATTGTTGTTATACATTGGTTGCTATATCATTGTTGCTATAACATATGTAGCAAAACATTGATTAGCAATTACAATGTAGCAATACATTGTTGCTATACATTGTTCCTACACATTGTTGCTATACATTGTTGCTATACATTGTTCCTACACATTGTTGCTATACATTGTTGCTATACTGATCCTACACTTGTTGCTATCTGTCGCTATACATTGTTGCTACCATTGTTGCTATACATTTTCCTACACATTGTTGCTATAACATTGTTGCTAAACATTGTTCCTTATACACATTGTATGCTATACATTGTTGCCTATACATAGTTCCTACACATTGTTGCAATACATTGAGCTATACATTGATCCAACACCTTGTGCTAAACATTGTTGCTATACATGTTTCCAACAGCATAGTCGCAATACATTGATGCTATACCATTGTTGCTACACATTGTTTGTAAACATTGTTGCTATACATTGTTCCTACACATATGTAGGCTAACATTGTTGCAATACATTGTTGCTATACAATGTTTCTATAACATTGTTTGCTAACATTGTTGCAATACATTTTGCTAAACATAGTGCAATTACCTTATAAGCCAACATATTGGTTGCTATACATTGTTGCTATGTTATTATTGCAATGAAATGTTGCTATAATAAAGATGCAAAACAATGTATGCTATACATTTATGCATATACTTGTTGCTATACATTGATGCTAGATCAATGTTGCTATCATATTGTAGCTATACATTTGTTGCAATAACAATGTTTGCTAAAACATTTTTGGCTAAACATTGATGCTATACATATGTTGCAATACAATGTTTGCTAAACATAGATGCTATACATTGTTTGCTATACATAGATAGCTATACATTGTTTCTAAAACATTGTTGCTATACATTGTTTGCTCAACAAGAATGCAATACCTTGAAGCAATACAATGTATCTATACAATTGAGCAAACCTAGTATCAAACATAGTAGCAAACAATGTTGCTACCAATTGTAGTGTGCATAATACCATGTTGTCAATACAAAGATAGCTATCACAATGTTGCAAAAACATTGTTGCTATACAAGTTGCACATATAGTTGCTATACAAATGTTTCTATACCTAGTGCTATACATATATTAGCATACATTTTTGCTAAACTTTGTAGCAACATAATTGATTCAAATACATAGAAGCAATCCAAATAAGCTATACAATAGAAGCTAACATAAAGTAGCTAAACCGTGATAGCACTAGCATATGATTGGCAATATAATGTTGCTACATAATTGTTTCTATACATTGTTGCTCAACAATGTTTGCAAAACAATGTTTCAAAACAATGATTGCTATACAATGTAGCGACATATTGGCTATAACAAAGTATTCTATACAATTGTTGCATACAATGATGCTAAACAATATCAATAATCAAATGATGCAAAACATTATAGTGCTATACATTATTTGCTACATCATTTTTAGCTATACAATTGATAGCTATACATATTATGCTATACATTGTATGCAGGTTAACCCATACAAATTATCCTACACAATGATGCTAAACATGTAGCTATACATTGTTTGCAATACAATGTTGCAAAACCATTGATTTCTATACAATGTTTCTACAAATAGATGCTATGCATATGTTTCAATACATTTTTGCTATACATTGAATAGCTATACATTTTAGCTATACATTGTTGCTATACATTAGTTGCTAACAATTAAGTACTAGGGATCTCAAATTGTTTCTAAAACATTGCTATGGATGGAGACCGGAAACATAAACCACACCTGAATATGACCTCACCTGACAAGACCTCACCTAAAATATGACCAATACCTAACAAAGACCCACATGACTAAACCACATCTCACAAACACTTCTCCTAACCTAAGACCACACCCTATTGGAACACACCTCACTATAACCTCACTAAACGATGCTATGACCACAACTACGACCTCACCATACTATGATCACACCATTACCAGATCCCACCTGGGAGTTTCATCTGAGGGGACACAAATAGACATTTGGACACACGGAACTAGGAGAGCGGCCAAAATAAACCGAAACTGGGAAGTGAGAAGGGTTGACATCCGGGGACCCACGGATGGAGACCTTGAAACATAATACCACACCTATAACCACAACTGTAACTGGCCTCACCTAACTATGTACCACACCTATCTATTACCACACGTCACCTATTGACTCACATCGACAACACCAAGATCCGTTAGGTGATATGTGATGTTGATGCCTCTTACGGACAGAATATTACCCATTAAGTTAAGAATGCTATAAGTGCACACTTGATCACTATAATAAATAGTTAAAAGGGGGGGAAGGGTTGAAAGGGAAAATGGGGGAGGGGGGGTAAATCATGGATGGGGGGGGTTATCAACTTTTTGGGGGGGGGGTCGTTTGCCGTTTTTAAGGGGCTTTACAAAAAACTGGGGATTAAAAAAAAACATAGTGGATTATCGGGACATTTCTGGGAATAGGGGGAAAAAGGGAAAATGAAAAAAGGTTGGGGGCAAATTCAAAGGGACGAAGGTAGGAATAAGTTGTTAGGGGCGTCGGGAAAAAATTTCCCGGAAGGTTATGGAACTCACTGTGGGTTCCCTTGGCGGGTCCTGAGGATGAACAAAGAGTGGTCCCTTAGGGGGGGAGTAAAGGGGGGGGGTTGTTTTGGTTTACCCTGGAACGAGAGTGTTAAGAAAGAAGGAGAATAGGTATGGAGGTACGCCTTTATCGAGAATGTTTGTCATAGTGAGAAAATGGTTTCCGGGGTTACATTTCAACCGAGGGTTATGCCGGGTTTTTAAATTTTCCCTTTGAAAGCCAGGATACCACCCCTTGGGATCTCGTTTAAAGTTTTTAAAGTTTCGGGGTAAATCAAAACCCAAAAATTTTTTAAAAATCCCCCCCAAGGATACTTTTGTCAGTTCTTTTGGACGGGACATAAAAGCAGCCTTACCTTATACTACTCAGTCTTATGTTTAACTTTATTTTTCAGATGAAGGTTTTTATGTAAAAATTTAATGTATTATAGGGGTTTTGGTCAACCCTGTTTTTTTGGGGTTAAACCAACAAAGCTTTGGAAAGATTTTTGGTTTTTAAAACAAGTGGGAGTATAATTTTTTAAGGGTTTTGGGATAAAAACCCCTTTTTTTCCCAGGTTTTTTTATAAAACTTGTTTTGGATTTTTTTAAAAGATTTTACATCAGTTTTTCTGTTTTCGTATCAACTTATTGATTAGAGGGGTTAAAATTTAAAATAGTAAAATCTGTTTCTCAGGTTATTGTGTAAGGAACTAGTTCCTCCGGCCTATTGTTGGATCTAATTACCATAAATTAACCCAAAAATCTTACCCTTCATGCGGGTATGTTAGGGTTTTGTTTTTTTTTGTAAGGTTATGAGTTTTTTGGGTTTAATCTTTTGATTTTACATTTGTATAGTTTTTGTTTAAAGGGCATGTCAGGGATTCATTTTAATTGTTAAAAATATGTAAAGTTTCTTTATGGTGTGTTTCTTTTGGGTACAAAGGCTGGCGGCAAATAAAAAAACTGGAAAACTTTATGAGGTTTTCTGGTGTATTTTTTTTGCTATAACAAAGTTATAATACTTGTTTCCCCCGGAATAACCTGGACTAGTGAACAAAAAAAAGTTTGTATTCCTGACTTTATTATGCATCCTTTGTACTTTGTAAGGTTTTTTAATAAAAAATAAAAAAAAAAAACTTTTTAAAAAAAGAGGTAAAACAAATTTTAAAAAATGTAATAATATGCAAGAAAGGCGGGAAAGATTTTCCCAAAAAAAATGTCTTAGACAATGTTTTGTGTGTCACCTGTGGTCTTAAAATGTGTGATGTCACTTGGGTTTTTAAAGACGTGGATGACT